>JAUZNK010004854.1:0-10235 GCA_035046665.1 Euphysa ruthae | reverse complement strand
TGATAGTAAAAGATTTGATTTTTAACATTTAATTAACGAAAAATTTAGTTCTATTTCTAATATATTATCTTTGTTTAAGTAGAACGAACTTGTATCATGAGAAAATAAGTGGAAGTCAACAATTTTAGAGGATTCATAGGTGTCATTAATGTATATAAGGAATAGCAAAGGTCCAAGGAAATATCTAATATCTATGCTTCTCGAAAAAAATTTGTGAATCTTTTATGCATTAATCTCTAGAATTTTACTTATAATTGGTAAGATGGAAATTGGTCTATAGCTTGGTGTGTTCATTTCATAATATTTTTTATGAATTGGGAATACTTTTGTTTTTTGAGATAATTTAGAAATAAACCGGATTGAACAGAACTATTAAAATTACATGTTAGTGCACTAGAAATAAAAGGTATTGCAACCTTAACTAATTTTAGACTGATACCATGCATATCTTCTGATTTTGAAACATTCAGTTTACTTATAAGCTTAAGTGTTTCACCTGTTGTAATTTCAGTAAGGAAATAGCTATCTACTTGGATTTTTAAGTTAGCTTTGAAAGGAGGTAGCTGCGTTTTCAATTTATAGTTTTTAATAGATCTGTGTACTTTAATAAGATAATTTTATAACTACGTATTTTTGCCTAAAGTGAAGTCTACGTTGAACAATTTACCATACATATGTTAGAGATGACCTTTAAAGAATTTATTATAACAACCTATGACGATGGTTTACACAAATTAACAAAACAACTTCAAGATCACAAGCGCAACTAGTGTATATACACATTCTGGAGGATAAAGCTTATGTATTTAGAACTTAGTGAAAGTGTTATTTTACACTTTAAATTGAGATAGAAAGAATTTTGAAAGATGGTGTTTCAAATGCACCTAATGTTCTTACTCTTATAATTTAGTGTCCAATTCTAACAACTAACCTTAATTATTAAATTATAATGTCCCGGTTATTACCTTTGACGTGTTTGATGGGTAGATTATATGTGGAAATGAAGTTTTTTAGTTTGTAATTACTACACTGAGTTTGATGCTAAGAAATCATCATATGATTTTGGTGGTATATATATCTATATATATTACATATGTGTTATGAATAATGGAAATGTACACAAAACCTGAAATTTATTCCATAATACATGACCATGAGTGAGAACGAATTTAATAGACAAAAAACAAGATACTAAATCTTCATACCCCAACAATAATGAAATTAATAATAATCATTTTGAAATATAATCATACTTTAAGCATAATTCATATATAGCATTACTTATCGAAACAAATATAGATCCTATTAAATCATTCACTTCAAAAATAGAAGTTAGCGGCTGGAAAACACGAAATGATGGGGTGTAGTTAAAAAGGCAGACAAGAATATTCGCACATAAACAAAGCTTTGATTCCTTGTTTATTGTTGTTGTAACATTTGTATTTCGTTCGTAACCCAATATGCTATCTATTTTATGCTGGTTTTAAAAAATATATATACAAATGATAAATGAATGTATCAAATATTTTTAAAAAGACTGACTTAAATAAAAAGAGGATAACTTGGATAGAAATGCACCAAAAGGAAGTCTTGGGTTGAATTTACTATCAGAGCCCAATTAATGATTCATAGGTGGTTTACCGTCTACCTTGTTATTATATCATAAACATCTTGGCACATTACAGATGGTAGTTTAAAATCAAAGGGCGACATACACTTCAAATTACCGGCTCAAAATTGCCTACCACCAAAGCCATGGATACTAAATTGAGCTATGCAATTTCACAGTAATAATCCTAGAGTTGTTTATAAAATTTGATGTTTTATATAATTATAACTAAAGAATCAATAGAAATTATTATGTAATGCTATTACAGATATATAACGGCAATTTACACTCCACAAGCTTTTCGCCTCTCGCTGTTTTTTGTATGTTTAATTAACTCGTTTAAATTTTGTTTTGATAGGTTCAACATTTGTGTACAACACACCCTGAAGCTATTAAAGGTACATTGGATAAAACAGATAACCACATTGAACTCACAAACACACCAAGAGACTACAGAGCTTTTACTAGAGAAAATGGTTACACATTTATACGAAAAATGTCGTTAAAGAATAATATAAGAATACCAAACTACGTAAGTGTAGGTAAATTTTGTGAATCTGCAGATGTTGGATCAATTCGACCCATACAGGATAATATTGATAGTTGCATGGAACCGATTTGAAAAAGGCGCTGCGATGCATTGTCTTGCAATGCAATATCATGTGAAAAACTATTTACCAGATTTGTATTTCATACACAAGATCGACAAAATAGATTCTCTGATTACCTAACATAGCAGGATTTATAAAAATCCTGGTAAAAGTAAAAGGATTCTATTTCTGTACTTCTAATAGACACTGGAGATAACGTCCGGAGATAACTTCTTTTTATGTTTAAAACCTAAAAAGTTTTGCAAATTTTCCATATGGTCAATTCATCACAAGATTATGGAGAGGAAGTGAATCACGTGTCATGCTTGAAAAACAAGTAAGTAAGCATTACGACCAGTTGACAAATACAATTAAGAATGGAGTTGAATTTGTTGTAAATAATCAAATTGAATTTTTTAATTTAGTTTGTTTGTTTTTTTTTTTTTTTTTTTTTTTTGTCACTGATCTTTGTTTTGTAAAAGATATCATTGGATATTGTGTCTGTACATCAACATATGGTTGCTATCATTGTCTTGAGTTAGGGGAAAAGCATTTCAAGTTTTAGATCAGAACGCAGAACACAACGATACTTTATTCAAGAAAACTGAATTTAAACACTATAGACAATGGTTATGTAATATTAAATAAAAATTTGGTTTGGTTCAAATTTAGTTTTGACCCAGCCAGACCGACGTTTTTCTACTGACTGATGCAACTATTCTTATAAAAAGCATTTTTAAATTCAGAGGGCTTATATTTTTATTCTGAAATCACAAAAATTAATATTTTCTGATTGTCTAATTCAGATATTATAATTAATCGACGGCTATAATTTAGGACACACATTGAAAACAGTTTTTATTTTTAAATTGTTCTGTATAAAAAATCCTGAAGAATTAAAATCAAAGATTCTTACTCTGAAGTGGACTCAAACTGTAAACAAGATTAGCGAAGGAAAATCATTATTGAAAGTTGGTTCTTTTGTTTAAAGTTTACACTTCTATTTAAAATTTATTCTAACAATTCAGGGTTAGAATATAAGTTTTATTTACAAAAATCTAATTATTTTTAGGGATATTCGATCTTCTACCCCTAACTATGAGCGAACAATTTGTTTTGATGAACGAGCCGAGACCTAATTCCATAAATACCTACAGTGTGCTGGTACATCAATGTCAATTAAGGGAATGCCATATTTACGTTATCTACGAATTCATATCGGTACTATGAGAGCACGAATTCATATCGCTACTATGTTTTCTTAGTAATTATTAGGGAAAGAAATTGTATTTATACTTATGCTATGTCTTATGTTGGTAAAAAAAAAAATTAAAAAAAATTATTCATCGCGTGGATGGGGCTATAGCATGTTTAATTGTAATGCAGGTGAACATCTTAACAAAATAATTAAATTTTCCGAAATAGATGAAACCAAGTTGGACAACAGGAGACTTATCACGGGTGTACGGCTTATGCACTTAAAGCAGTTTATGCGCACAGATCCTTTTGCGCCAAGTACAAAAGAAATTACTTGTTCTGCATGTCATACTGCTTGCTGGTCACAACACAAAGAACAAAAGTTTTCCGTTACATCCAAGCCATCCACCAATTCAGTTTGAGGAATCAAATGGGGAAGATTAAAATTCAAACAATCTTGTACTAACATTTTAGTTGTCTTGTACAAAAACAGTTGCTTGCTTTTAGCGTTGAAGTAAACCGAATATTGTTTGTATTCTTTTTACCTTCACTTTTCATAGTGCATAGATCTGTAGATTGCTGTTTTAATTAGGATGTTTCTTGATTTACTTGGTTAATAATGACAGAATTTAATTCAAACTTAGAGAGATTTGCAATTGTTGCCCTTTGCCTGTTCTTGTTATTGACTCAAATAAAAAACTTATTCTCTCATAATTTCTGTGATGTATATATTATAGTTTTCTAAATGTTTTACTTTGTTGACTTGGACTCTGTGGTTGGTTCATTAAGGAGGGGAGTGGGAGTGGAAATGCTTGACTTATTGTCTCTGTAAAAGGAAATAATATGACAGAACACAATTTTGTAATACATTGAATATATGTTTTCGTTCTTTTAGCTTTGTTGTATATAGTTCTAACAGCAGTGATAGTTTGCTTATTTTAATTTCATCCCCAAGTTTTTTTTAGGTTATTCATTTAATTTCTTCTAAATATGGTACTATTGGTATTTAAGTTTTTACGTTGAAGTCGTTTTACATAATTTATACCACCTAAAGATATTTTAAGGGATTTCCATATTTATACCTAATATTTATAATAACAAATTTCTATTTTTAGTAATTATCAGACTATATTTGTTTTTCTAACGTGAACCCAAACGATAATCAAAAGTTTGAAAACGGACACTTGTTGCATATATGATATTTTTTGCATGAAATTTTCTTAAATAATTTTTCTTACGAAGTATTAGCAAAAAGGGCAATTTGAAGCCATACATAAAATAAATGTAACAATGTTTAACCCTCCCCTCCCTCAGTTTGTTTCATCCCCTGTGATATATTATTGGGTGGAATATTCTGAATGAAAAACTCCTAGGAATTATTTTAAAAGAAATCAATATGTGGAAAAATGTTCAGAAAAAATCACAAAAGACTTAATGCAAGTAAAACAGATATTTTAATAATTTGAGTATTCAAAAGCTGCCAAAATAATCTAATTCTTTGAGAACACCTAGATGACATCATATGCAAGGGAATGAATATTTTAATGTAAATAAGATTTTTCAATATTGAATTAAACTAAAATGAAAAGCTTGGAATAATTCAATATTTTATTCACCTGTCAGTCCTTAATTACCCTCTGAAGTATGCTAAAAGGTAAATAACATAATTTCTTGGTGAACAGCATTGCATGGTCGTTGTCTGGACTGTTAATTAACTGACACATTCACACAATCTTAGAGGTTAGTTTTCTCACATCTTTTTTTAGTTATTAAGATAACTAATTTCTTGACTGTAGTTGTCACTGGAAATATACAATAAGATTATTTTGTTACGTAAAACTACTTAATTGTTGAAGTAATGGGTGATAATTTAGCCAAAACCTCAAGAAGCATCTGAGAAAATATGAGTCTCAAATTTATTTTTCGTTTTGTTTATAATTTACAAATGACAGTTGACTTTGTAACAAAATTCTTAAAAACAGCGACGATATGTGCCTTTCATACTGAAAGGTTGAAAAAACGAAAGTATTGGTTATGGGTTAGAGATTTTTGTTTGGAATAATAGATGTGTAATTAATAATGGAGAATAAAGTTAACTTCAAATTGGACATATCAATTTGACATCATTTGAATTATTTTTATTTTAAACATGTTTATTTTAAAATGGCATTAAAATTAATTTTTGTCATAGCTTTGTTACTTTGACATTTTTTGACTCATTGACGACCACCAATCAATAATATTGACGGTATAAAATGTATTTCATTTTAAAATTTCAATTGAATGCACGCAAAACTAAACGCACTCATAATTCCTAACTCTAGTCTATATATAATACGTCACGTCAGACCTATTAATAAGGGCTTTTTTCGAATATTTCTGTAAATAAGAAATGCTTTTTTGGCCCTACTTGTCAGGGCTTTTTTACAAATTTTCGATATAAGCTTACTTATTTAACGATAAAATCTTTGTTTAGTAAGGAGATTTTACTATGAATTATACAAAGGAAAAAAAATGTGGAAACCAAGCAAATTTGCCAAATGACTGGTTGAGCGAAAAGATAAAGTTGCTTAAATGAAAAAAAAAAAAAAAAAAACAGTTAATACTAAATTCTCGTCATTAAAAATTACTGACATAATTTGATTAAAAACTGTTTTTTATCCAAAAATTAGCTAAAATACGAAAGTCTGTTTAAATGATCTTTCGGGCAGATAGGCTAAACTCTTTAACATACGTAATAAATTATATTTAATTATAACTAATTAAAAAATTAAGAAATAGTTGAAGCAAAAAAAAAATGCTTTAAAATAAGGAGTTTTGTGAGATCCGAGCTCTTTCAAAAAGAATGTTTATTTTCTAAAATTTCGACTGAACATAATGCTTTTAAAAATAATTTCGGCAAAAAAAAGAAATAGTTTCTTGGACTAAAGTTATCGGGTTAAAGGAGTTTTGTTGAATAATTCTTGCATACAGAATGCGTTTATATTACTAAAACCTTACTTTCATTGTTATCATTTTTATCTGAAATGACGATTTCCTGCAAAGAGTTGTTTTCGTTTTCTGGCATACAAATTACATTTTGGCATATCCATGAGTTTCTTTAATTATTTCCTCTACACATGGAGTCACACATATCTATTATTTCAAAAGGATTGCATCAAACAAATTTTGGTCTTGCTTGGAACTAAATATATAGTATGTTTAAAAGAAAATATGATGAACTATCACCTGGAAAACAGTTGTATTTAAAAGTCGGTAAATCAATAAAACTTGGTTTTCTCGAGTGATTTATTTGAAAAACAATTCAAAACAAGGCAATTTTTCTTGCTTATAGAACAGTTTGGTGGTATGTTTAGTCTACAAAACTATTGTTGCAAATTTATGTTAGCAAGGTGAATTCGTGCAAAAGATACGGAAAAAAAGTGAGACGATATTTTCCTTGTCATTTTATACTGTATATGGATGAATAATAAAAAATTCTCTTTTGTGTCTTTTGTACAGAATTTTTTTGCAAAAAAATTTGTTCTAGTATTTACAAGGAAAAGAGAAAAGCTTGCTTATAATTAAATCAATTTTTTATGAGTAATGCTTGCAATTATTTACCAGACGTGTGTGTAACAACAGCAATATGGTACTGGAAAGTTATGCTGCGACTATTACATGCTGGCAGCAACTTATCTCGAAATAATTTATTATTTAAAAATATATTGGTGAGAATGACTTGATTTATTAGAAATATAATGTAACTTATAATGTTTTATCTTTGTTTAACTGGATTAGATCGCTCATAAATGACATGAGTTTTGAGAAGATCTATCTAGCACGCGAATAGCAAGGGTTATTTCCTTTTACCGCGTTTATATATCACAATTTCCGTTAGGTATATCTTATTTTTTAAACTGTTCCGAGAGATTTCTGACAATCTAATGGCTGAAGCAAACAACAAATAGTTTCAGTTTAAAAGAAAAGGATGCGCGAAAAAAATTTTTAATATTGGTTATTTGTTATTCATAATGCATATATAACAACAGAAAGTAATTCAAATATTTCGACGTAAACAGATTTTTTTATTGCTATGATTTTTATAGATATGTAGCATTTTAATTTTCATTATAATGATTTATATTCTTTCCCTCAGAGTATTAACGTTATAAGATATTGTGATTTCCTACGCCGGATCACTTTCGGTATTAGGCATACAAATTCCATTTTGACATGACCATGTTTGCTTTTCACTTGCTCCTCTACACATTGAATCGCATATATCTAAATGAGCGCTTGGCTCGCATTGAATGAATTTTGGTCTCGTTTGGATCTAAATAAAGAAGGTAAATAACCTAAAAATTTTATTTAAATATTTAATCAATGGGGAATCATTGATAAGTTTTGTGGAGAAAAACTTTCTAAAAAAACTTGCCATAACTTTCTCGAGTAATACTTTTTAAAAACAATTGCATAAAAAAACGATATTTCAGTATGCAGATATTTACTAAACTAAAGACGAAGTCGCAGAAACATATGTCAGCTAGCTAATTAGAGCACTTGAAAAAACGAAAGAAATTTTTTTTTTTTTCACTTTATTCAAATAGAAGATCACATAGGAAATATTCTATGTATATGGTTCTAAAGTAGAAATTCATTTCACAACCTTAACCTTTGAGTAATGCTAATGTTTGCAATCACTTACCAGTTGAGTTTGTGTTGTTAACAGCAGAATTGTGATAATAAGAAGTCTCATAGCAATGGATATAGTGTCTAGATAAATGAGTGCATGTTAAAAGTACATATGAAAACATAAACAGGTCTCTTTTTAATTTTCAATTGTGATTTAAGTAATGTCTGAGAATTTCCTGATAATCTCGTCTCACAAAAAATTTAGCGATTAATACGGAAGTAACAAACTACCTCCTTCGTGGTAGAATTAGGCTTTTTTTTAAAAGGCTAGAAAAAATAAATACATCCATAAAATTTCTGTGTTGACAATTATGCTATGTAAAAAAACCTTTTAAAAATAACAAAGCTACTTACTGGAAAATTCCCACAGTAAAATGATTTCTTTTTTCAGAACTTTCAGCACCAATGTTTAGAATTATTGGAATGGATATGGTAAAGCCACATATAAAAAAGAGTAGACACAGCCGGTTGTTGGAGCAAAAGTTTATGCGTCCAAGAGTTTTTTGTCTCTTCAACAGAGATTTTTACACTTTTATAATGAATTTCAGACATCCTAACTGCTTAATTAATTAATATTTCAAAATATTTCAGTTACGGATTTTCTTAATAGCTTTTTAAAAATGATTTGATGCAATTTAATTAAAATTAAGGTTTTAAATTATTTTAATTTTATCAAACTAATGAAAAATACTAAATTTTAATTTTAGTGTTAAAACAGTATGTTGAAATATTTAGAAGGAAAATTAAAAATTAAGTTTTTTTATTACTTTAAAATTTTCTTGTCGAAAATACTCTTTTTAAAAATCTATAATAAAATCAATAATATTTTTTTAAGAGGAAAATTGAAGATAAATATAGAATTTTATAATATTTTATTGGTAATGCTAGGCGGCTGGATCATCTTGATAGGCAAGAAACTTGACTAAAATTTCTGATTATGTAACACTTTGGAGATCGAGATAAGCCCTCTTAACCAACCTTGTTGAAGTCACTGAGGGCAATGGCTTTCTATTGTATCAAAAATTAAACAAATTTTTTTTTTTATTTTCTTGTTAATAAGTAATTAAAGTATGTAAATAACAAATTTTCGATTGAATAATCCCATTTTAACTATTACTAACTATAATAAACTTATAGATTCATTTGATAAATTCAATACAAGTCAAACGTAACTGGTTCATTGAGCATTCCTGGTTTACCCGACTAAATCAGCAGGTATAGTCAGATTGTTTAGTTTAGCTCATTTGAGTTACCTAAAAATACTTATTAGCTTAGCACATTTGTTTGCTCCGCATGGCTTACCTGTTTTGCAAAACTGATTTTATTAGTCTGACATGGTTTTTGTTGCAAAACTAGTTTTCTTGACATATTTTTTAATTCTTTGATTTTCCGGCTTATTTAGCATAGAAAGCTTACTAAACATACAAGGTGGCTTGCTTTAGAAGCCTGGCCGGTTTAGCATAACTAATATACTTGGCTTAGTAAATTTTCTTGTCGTATCTAGTTTGCCGATTATAGTTGTAAAACGTTGATATAAAATAAAAAGTATAAAAATTCATATGTACAAGCCTGAAAATTCAAAAGCGGAACTTAGTGATTAAAAATCATTTTAAAACGGAATTATATGAGAAATTTAATCATATAAAAAATATTGTCGATTTATTCGAATCAGCTAATTTTATAGGGATAATTTATTTGCTTTAATTTCATTTTTTTTTTTTTTTTTTTTGACGCCTACACGTCAAATTTTTCATTCTGAATTAAACATGTCAAAATATACCCCTCAACTTGATTATTTTTAGTTAGAATTATTAATTATTGTTGTCATTATTAAGAAAAATTAGTCTATTCTAGAACATCATATCGTACGAAAAAAAAAATGAAGTTCTGCTTTTAATATTTTACACTTTTACCATTTGTCAAGTGTCTGACACTTGAAAATTTGAAAATTGGCAGAAGTTCAATAGATGGTGAAAATTTTACACTTTATAATGCTTTGGTTGTTGACTCAATCACTTTATGACAGGCTTTAAAAAGCATTTCTGATACTTTTGAAGAAGTATCTTTGCATATTCTAAATACCATACTAACAATTGACAAGTAAACTAATTCGCTGAGAATTGTTTTCGTATATCACCAATACCCTCCCTCATATTAGTTAGTAT
>JAUZNK010004853.1:0-10235 GCA_035046665.1 Euphysa ruthae | reverse complement strand
ATACATACATACATACATACATACATACATACATACATACATACATACATACATACATACATACATACACACACAAACACACACACACCAACACAATCAGACACTTACTTTTATTTATCTAGAGATTACCACATAATACATGCTTTTAAAGAAAAAAATGTTTGACGCGCTGTATAGAAAATGTTTATGAAAATGTTTCATTCACAAAATTAACGAAAATATCTCATGCCTTAAAGTCTATCAGTGTCTTTTACAGGAAATGCAATACGGTGCTTTTAAGCTATTTTAAAATTGGTAGTTTTATCATTCATTCTTTCTTAGTAGCAACTCGTAAAATATGCGTCAAAATTCTCAGCGGATAAGGATAAATTGGTGATAAAAAAAGTTTGAAACAAAAGCTCTTGCAGACTATATAGCCTCGCGGGTATGATTTTCAAATGTTACTATCCTCTCAAAACTTATTATTAACAAGCTATACAAAAGAATACTATGCGCGCAGTGTTTTACTCAATTTAGTGTGTTACTAAAAACCATCCACTGGCAGAATGCACACTTCTTAACTTATTGTGTAGAAATATACTTTCTGGTTCACGCACGCTAGTATCTAGTCAAATCATTGTTAGATTGTCAAAATACAATCTGTTTTTTAAAAAGATTAAAAGGAAAATTCTAGACCTTGACATACACGCACACAGGATTCTTTTGTTGCAATTAAGTACATAGCTTCTGGGATAAAATATTGTATCATTGTATAACACTTCTATAATAATTATTGTCAAAGTTTTGATTTAGTTATACATTTAATTAAAAGATGCTTTATTTCATACTAGAAAAAATAATTTTAATCAGCTAAATGAATAAAGAATCCTTATTATATATATAATGTTATAACTCAACATTTAATGGAATCTTTTATCTGATATTATGTCCAATATCTTTCAAAAATTGAAGTTGTTTTATTATATCAATTTAAAGACTGGTGAATAATGTATTTAACCTTGTCTTCAAGTCTTCCAATTTTTTTTTGTGTACTCTATTTTTCAACAGAATTCCAACTTCCCTATTTTGTAAAGACAGGCATGACATCAAGCAATTGCTCCTTAATCATTCGATAAACGTCCATACTATTGGATTTCTGTAACCGATCAGTGTGTTAAAGGAGTTGTTTCACGCTTCGCACAAATTTTTGGTTTTAGCACCATCTGTTAACAGGGGCTGATCTAAGTCCAAAATGAAATCGCTTTTGGGCACATCGAATTTGGGCGTTTATTAAAAAAACATAGATAAAACAAAATTAAAATAATATTTGTTTTTACTATATTTCGGTACCATCTTATACAGCAGAACGCTTTTCTACTTTCATTTGCGACATTACTATTTAACCGGTTGCCGAACCTTAAACTTATTTTTACACCACATGTCGCTAACAAAGCATGTGTGTATCACCAAATCATAACACTTAAAATCAAAACTTTATAAAGAACCTTGCTTCTTAAAACAACTCAAATAATATTTCCTAACAAAATTATATTATTTTTCAAATGTTTTCGTTTGATGCTAATGTACAGAATAATAGCATGCACACTTCGATCGATTCAATTGACGTTGACCGCATTGTTTGCAAATTCATAATCATAATTGCTGCATGCACGTGGTCGACAATGTTTTACTTAAATTTGAATATTCTTTTTCGTTTTTTTCAAATCTGTAAATAAAATAAAGCTTGTAATCATTCTTTCCTTGTTTGTTTACCAATCAAACATAAAACAATTGGATTGGATAATTGACTTCAACATAAAAATATCAGCTAAATTTGAGAGCGACTTGTTTGGATTCGTTTTAATAAACTTGTGTAAGACTTAGGTGATCGAGAGTAAATTGGAAAATGGCAGAATTATCAAAGGAATTTAAGTCATTTTAAGCAGTTCTTAGGTTCAGAAGGGCCAAATAGTGAAAGTTTGAATCCCGCTGGACTTAATCCCCAAACTTAATTGAGAAATTATTTTTTGCGGCTAACGCCACCCAAAATAATTTTCTAAATCAGTCCCTGGCTAAGGTTTTATTATGTACATTGTTGACAAGAAAAATTACTTCTCATTTCTCAGTGGTATGATTTGTTTAAACAGTGCAGAAGAAGTGGGCATAAACCCAGCTTAATAAGGCGAAAATCAAAGTGTTACGAATGTGTAAATAATCATTTATTGACAATAAAAAGTATTTTTGTAATCTCATCGCTAAAATAAGTCAGTATCTATGAAGATTTTTGATTAGCATATCCTGGAATATTTATGGTTAAACACTAACTTTAAACATAAGTTTTGGAATTTTCACTTTTTTTTCCTGTTAAAAATCCTGTATTTTTAATAAATTAACAAATATGTACCAAGAAAATATTCTCAAAAATTTAACTTTTAACTTTATTTCAGGAATTGCTCGCTATTTTTTTTTCAGAAACATATTTTGCACATTTTACCAAAATCCATATAGACTTCAAAATTAACTTACCACGGGTATCATTTTCTCAAGCATCTTTTTAAAGGAAAATTAAGCATCACGCCTAAATTCTCCATCATGAGAAATAGAGCTTATATTTCTTTTTTGAGGATATGTCACCGAAAAATGTGACAAGCATTTTTTGCTCTAGAATCATTTGAAAAATCTCAAATGGTAAAAAAAATCAGGACATATCTTCCTTTTTTTTAAAAAAACCGCTATCTGAAAATAAAAGACATCTTGCAAACGACATATTTACATGATATCACAAAAAATATGTATATAAACATATAGACAGAAATGAATTAATTTTTCCTAAGAAATCAGTTTCTAAGAAACTAGTACTGGATTAATCTAAAATTTAAGAAACTCTGAAAACCTGTAAGTTTAAAAACTTCTCAAAACCGTTAACTTGTGAAAAGTGAAAAATGAACATCAGTGTTGGGAAGCAGTTCACAAGTCTCTGAGCAATCAATTTAGAACTCTTATGTAAAATGAGTCATTTGGCTCTCTAAAGGATCTCATTAAAGCCTGGTTTTACTCAGTTCAAAGTTTCTTAAACAGAATAGACAAAATGAGAATATTGTTAGAAGATAGTACAGACAATTACAGGGAGATAGACAATTTTGATGGTATAGAAATAATACCAATGTAACTTGTACATAAACCATTTATCGGGTTAATTAATTTTTTTATTTTTTCTGATTTTGAAAGAATTTTTAAACAATTTTTTTATATTAACAAAAAAAAAATCTATATTATCTGATATCTATATATAATAACATTATTTTAGAAAGTCGTGTCACCATACACATTAATGTAATTTAAGTTACGTATGAAATATAGCTATGTTTAGTGGAAGACACTTTATCAAAAAAAAAAAAAAAAGAAAAAAAAAAGGAATATTGAAAAAGACACTTCTATTTTAAAAGGAAGCTTTATTATGTATGAATTTTTATAAAAGTTTATAGGACGCCTTTAAAACACCATCCATTGTAGGACGTTATTAAAATATTTTCCTTTATTAAAATCAAATTAATTCAGCAACAATGAGGCTTATTGTAGCAAAAGAGATGATCTTTTTAAGCCTTTAAATTATTCTTGGAGATGGTAATAGTGCCCCTTGTTTTTATTTAGAGAAAAAATGGACAAATTGAGTTGGATGAAATGAAAGATGCTTACTGAACATGGTCACTAAGTTTAAAAATTAAAAAAAAAAGAAGACAAAAGAAGTGATTATCAGAGCAAACTTTTTGTCTTTATTGCACTCATGAATAAGAAATCTTGAAGCAGATATGGGCATGTTTCAATACTCATCTCATGCTAGAAAGTTTATGATTAAGAAATTTATGACAAATATTACTTTGATTGCTTCAAGTTCTTTCTCTCTGTCTCTACCCTGAAAAATAAATTTCATGACATTATAAACACTACATGTGTTTAGCACCACACTGTTTGATTCTTCTTTATTTGAATCATTCAATTTTAATTACTTTTCTTTATAAATTTAACTGTATGTTCCACAGACACCTCGCTAATGGAATAAAAAAAATTTATTGTAAAACAGTTTGCAGCCGATTTCTTCTATACTTTGTAAACGATACAAACAAAGGAATTTATAAAGGCACAAACAGATCAGAGTTTTATTACACATGAAATTTAAGTGGAATAAACAAATTTAAGAGTGTTGGATGAAAACTAAAAAAATCAAAGGCTGGAAAACATACAAATTAAGAGTTGAACTAGACAAGTTTTACTATCCTCAAAAAAAAAAAAAATTCATTACATCCAGACACCCTTTAGTTTATGGTTAACAACAAAACCACCTTTACCTTTTTTAACTGATAAACGGGTTAGTCAGTAGTTTTATAGGAGGAAAATTTGCCCAGTGGAAAACCAGATAAGTATTGTTTAATTTTTATAGATTGTGCTAAGATCGTATGCTATGAGAGAAAATTCACAGGGTATCTACAAGCATGTTTAATTTTCTTCATTATAAACTAGGGTAACTTCATCTAAATATACCTCCTATAAACTTACACATAATGATTGTTCGCTGAACACATGATAATTGTTTTTATTTTAAAAATTCTAAGTAAAGTAATGTCTGAGCAAAATCAAAGAAATAAAATACCGTCAAAACAAAATCCCCTCCACCGTTTGTTGATTCTGCCTATAAGAAATATGTTAAAAATCAAATAAGTCAAATATATAACCCTGTCCAATTTCTATTACAGGCACATTGGTATAGAGTACAAGCAAATATTCAGAAATTTTTTTTTTTAGAAATTACAGTAAATTTAAATAACTTTACAATTAAAAAATAAAAAATTAAGCAAAAAGCATGCATTTCAAAATTCAAACAAAAAATTGTTAAAATTCAAATGACGATAGAAAATAAATCTTAAATTCAAACGATGATAAATACTACTTTTTAAATACTTTTCAAACTCGGTAGACGATAAAATATTTTTTAATTCCAATGACAACAAACAATACTTTTTAAATTCAAATGACGATAAAACACATTTTTTAAATTCAAATGATGATAAATTACACTTTTTAAATTCAGATAACGATAAATTACACTTCTTAAATTCATATGACGATAAATAACACTTTTTAAATCCATAAATTTTCAGCAGAACTAGAATAAAAACTTTTGAGAAAAATATGAGATGGTTTGTGTCATGCACCAATGTCATTATCAAAAGCAGGTATTATAAAGTAATTATAAACTAAAACGAAAACCAGGAATTGTAAAAAATTATAAACCTTTTTTTCCTTTTGTTTTTTTTTTGTATTATGAATTTAAAATGTTACATTTATGAAATAAAAAACTTAAAATTAAGTCAATTAAAACTACCAAAATAATTAACAAAACACCAAGGAGCCAATTTTATTGTCTTCCTTTTATAACTCGTATTTTCTATTTGTGTACAAAGTTTTGAGTGAATCTAAAAAATTTTATAGAAAAATTGGAAAATTGATGCTTCTTTCCTAAATTACATAGTGCATATTTGGAGATAGAACCAAAAAAAATTTCCCAGGGACCAAATTCTACCAGTGTTCATACATAACAACCTCAAGGCAACATGAAAAAAATATATATATAAAAAATTATAATAAAAAAATTAACACATTGCCAGCTTTGAAAAGGATCCAAAAAAACAAAAACTAATTATGTTAAGAAAGTAGTGAACATGACATTCTTTAACCCTAAACCGTTTAGGAAAAAATTTCAAAAACCTAGAAGTGTGACATTTTCAAAGACAAAGTTTAAGAAAAAAAACTGGAAACAACCTAAATTGATATGTCACTAAATAAAAGTAATAAATGTTAAAAATTTAAGCGCCTGATAATTAAAACAAAAATAATAAGAACCTCTCTTTCAGCTTTTTCTTTCTCCCTTTCTCTTTCCCGGCGGCTCCTCTCTCTAGCATATCTATCACCACGCTCATCTGAAAATTAGAAATGCAAAAATATAAAATAGTAGAAGCACATTAGATCTGCCTTAGAAAATAGCAATTCAACTGCTGTTAAATAAACCTTATCTCCTTTCTTAAGAATCCATTTTAAAATCAGAAATGCTCTTTGCATGAATCCAAAAGAGAATCTTCAAAGCACATAAAAACTGAGAAA
This sequence comes from Euphysa ruthae, assembly GCA_035046665.1. Classification (NCBI taxonomy): domain Eukaryota; kingdom Metazoa; phylum Cnidaria; class Hydrozoa; order Anthoathecata; family Corymorphidae; genus Euphysa; species Euphysa ruthae. The sequence goes on along the minus strand of JAUZNK010004853.1, from coordinate 4,100 downwards.
ATGAGAAAATTTGGACATTTTATCAACCACTAGATTTTTTTTCCCTACGAATTAAAAGATTTTGACCTATTAAAGTGGGAAAATTTACGTTAACGAAAATATGGCTAAAATTTTTCTAACCCCAAATTGTTGTTTTAATGTTATTACATGTTAACTCCATAAGCGTCAGGTTAGTTTTGGCCGCATGCCTACAGCGTTGAGTTAATTTTCACTATTTGACAGATTTCAAACCAGCCTGCTAAAACAAGCGTAGAAGGCAATTTAAAGAACAGAAACATCCATAATTAAACATAAAATCACTAAATTATCAATAAAAAATGTCTCAAATATCCTTGAACAATAAAATTCCAAAAAAAAAAGTCCGATAACATCAGTTAATAATTGTTTGCGGTTAAGGTGAGGGTTTGAGTGCTTACATTGAAAATTTTAAATAACAGTGAATAAAGATCAAAAACATGCATAAACATAAAATCAAAACATTATCAGTATAAAATGCCGGCTTCACATAAAACAAATGTCTTTTGTCCAAATTGAGAGCGCTTTGTCAGAATATATTTTTTCCAACTAAGCCGACTTTTATACAACAATGATACATCAATCGATACATCCCACACGAGAAATAACAGTGAATGGAAGCGTTGGACCAATGGGGCTAAAATGGGTTGAATTTTAGCTAATTTATTGTATCATTCACCTAAATTGTAGAAATTTCTCACATAATATTAGTTTGTTTTGTGACACTCTTTGTCTAAAACCATAAGGTTTCAAACAGCTCATTCTTCAAAAAATATAAATGTTCTCTCAGTTTGATCACGGTAAATCAAGACAGCTGAATGCAATTGTATATCATTACTGTTAATTGGCTCCCAATGATACAATCTCAAAGAATTCTTTGCAAGGAAGAAATTGTTCAGCATATAATTTGCTATTGGTAATTATAATGTCAACAAGATCATATGTGGCAATAAGTTTAAAATGTCAATCGACTTCTTGCCGGTAACGGTAATGTCAGTAACTCCTGGGATACTATCAAAAGTATGCCTCCTCAATGGTGGAATTGAGGCTACTTCAGGCCATTGAAAATTTAAATATAAATTTTTATTTGTTTTTTTTTTTAACTTTAATTTACTTTTTAGATGCACTTGGGCCAGGTTTATCTTCACCTTGGTCACCACTGACACCAGGAAATTGAACTGGAGAATCAAAAAAAAACATCTTGTTCACTTTCACTATCGCGATCTGACGAGATACCAGTATCATCAAAAAACTCATCTTAATCTGAATCACTAAATTCAGACAATTTATCATAAATTTTTCATAATAAGTTCAACCATATATTCAGTAGATAATTTAAATTATCTAACTAATGGCGTGTAATACACGCCATTCTGATTATTAATTATTCATTTATTTTTATTATTTACTATTTATTTTGACAAGTTCAGTAAAAACCTACATTAAACCAGTTTTATACATAAACAAACCATTTATGGCTCAAATTGTCTGCAAAGAGTTGTTTTTATGTGTGGCCGTGGTTTAAAGATATAAAGTTATTTAATAAGATGGACTGGCTCATTAAATAAAAACTGCTAGTCTACTCGTCATTGACAAAAGACTTGAACGCCATAGTGTCAGTTAAAGGGTTAATACAAATCCGCTTATAATGAAAAAATAAAAAAAACCATTAAAAAAAATTTTCCCACATTAAATTTGATTAAATGTCATCACATTAATTTTTTTTTGTTTATCTGAAATAACTTTTCATACCTTTAAATTATTGTCACTAAAACAAAAGAGTAAAGCGTTAAAAAGTTAAAACACTTAAAATATTGGTATATACAAGATTTTTCTTTAGTTCTTTAAAAAAATCAGATTTTTAAAGAACATTACCAGGGAAGATTTTTCTTTTTCCATTACAAGCGCAGTTGTTATTGCTTTGAGAAATCGCATATTTGTGTATGAATGCAATTTTCAATATAAATGCAATTTTTAACAAATACAATAAAAACAAAAATCCTTGAAAAAGGGAGCAATAATTGAATTTTTTTTTCCAATGATAAAACTACATGACATTTACTATATTTACGAGGTGCAACAGTGTAGGAGTAATAGTGTTAGCCTAAATATATTATTGAAAATCTTACCTAGAGAAATAACAAAAATTGGCCAAAATAACTCAAAATTTAAATCACATCTTTCTAAAATCTGAATTGCAAAAAATATTTCAAAACAATTTTGTTTTAATTTTTTTCTTGCAAAAAAATGAAGGCAAATGCGTTACCAATTTTTTTTCTTTGTTTATGCAAAAATCTGACTAGCAAGAAATTTTTTCAGAAAACCATATTGCAATACCATTTGGATCGCTAACTTCATGAAAAAAGTTAAGAAAAAAGAAAACAAAAATAAAGAATCTCGTGGAAAACATAAAAATTATCAATTTTGTATCCTTCACCCAGATTTTAGCAAAAATGGAATTTTTTCATGTAAATTTCTTACCCTTTAAATCTTATTTCATAAAAAAAAAAATTTAAAAATCTAATGAGCAGACTCAGAGAAAAATAAAAATTCTAGGTCTATTATCTCAAAATCAAACTAATGAGAATTTTTAAAAAAAAATAAGTAACAGATATTGAGGTCTAGCACGGACTGACAGAGGCACAGACAGAATTATGGGTTAAATCCAAAATAAGAAAATTGTAAGTTTTGTATTTGAGAAAAGATTCTCACTCATAACATCACCAACTAGCTAATAATGCATTTCAAATTATTGAACAGGGGTTTTGAAACAACAAAGTATTAATAAAAAATCCTGAAAACATTGTAGAATGGTTAATTAATAATCAAAAACAAAATTTTTTAACCTCTGCTTCGTTCTGCTTCTTTGTCAAATAATTGCCTTGCTTTGCGCTCTTCCTAAACAAAGATTCAAGGAAATAATACAATAAACCATCCGACTTAGCAAAAAGATGGTTTGGTATCAAGTGTAGACAGTTCAATTTCATTTAACTAAAAGCTTGATGTAAGCCTTGGGTGGAAAATTCCTAGTATGTAAGCTCACGATAAAATGATTCCTATAATACCTTATGTAGGTTGGTTGGTGCTAGGAAGGACAAATTAGGAAGGGTAGTGGTAGCTGTGGTAAGTAACTTGCTTAAGAGTGAAAAAAAATTTGAATTTAAAGCAAATATTTAAAAATGATTTGTTGTATATGTAAGCTATGCAAATAAAGAATATTTCATTTTGTTGGCATAAACTAACAGAAGTTTGTTTATATATTATTCACAATACTGTAAAACGCTAAACAAAGATAACAGACATTGATAATTGCACACAAACCTTGGAACTTTATATTGAGCTTTAATTGCAAATATCACACTTACTGAGTATATAATGCAATACAGGAACTCTCTTTAGAGAATGCTGGGTTAAGCTACTACTTACATACAATTATTGCTGATAAATTTACATCTTAACGTAAACATTTTAAATATCAATAAAAATGATCATTTCATAAAAATACTTCTAATTTTTTGCGTGATTCCTCTGCAATTAGTTGTCTTTTCTTCAATGCTTCTGCTGCACGTTCTTCTTTTGTCAGGAACTTTGGCTGAAAAATAAAAAAACAAGATGAAACATTTAAAACAAAAAACTTCATTAACTTCATTGTTTTAATTTCTTTTGATTTCAAGAAATGAAAAATATGAAAATGAAATCATTTTTGAAACAATCAAACAACTCCAGACTTCTCTGATGAAAATAAGTTGGAGAAACTTAAGTTAAGGTGCTTTTTTATTAAGATATAGTAGCTAAATATCAGAAGCTAAAAATCTGTCATGTATTTGATAAAAAGAATGTTAGCTACAAATAAGGCCTCATGAGATTTTCTAAGCTCATAAAAAACGTCACCATTTGTATGCAGAGTTTTTTAAAAATAGAAACAAACAGTATTTTGTAAAATTTCCAAAATTTTGTTTTTAGCCCTAAAATTACTATGTTTAAGGTAGAAGGATACACTTAAAATGGAAATCTAAAATAATGGCAGATTTTGATATTTTTTTCCTATTATACATAACTATAGCTTAAGTAAGAAATAAAAAATA
>JAUZNK010004852.1:0-10236 GCA_035046665.1 Euphysa ruthae | reverse complement strand
ATTCAGAAAGTTTTGAAAATATTGAAAAATGGATGGAAAAAGAAGATATAATGATATGGATGAAACTTTGGACATACTACAGAATGATAACGCTAATAATATAGAAAGTTATGTTGATTTAGGTGATTAAAGTGATGATCCCAGTGATTGGAAGTACAAGTCTACATAGATTGGAAAAGGTCAGTCTTGCGCCAGAGACTGTCCTTACCCACTGAAACACCACCTCCATCATTCAAAATAAGTGATAAACCTAGTGTTGAAAGAAATGAGGAGAATCCTGATGCATCTTTATCATCATCATCAGTACAATGTAAGATAATGGATGATGATGATTCTTTGTGCTCACAGTACATGGAGGAGCCTTCATCACCTTAGGTCCCAGGACTAAATTTGCGATAACTCAAGGTTTTTTAATCAAATCTCATGTGCACAATTTTTTTTTCCTTTTCTCATTTACAAAGGTATCTATCAACTAGCAATTGAAAGGAGTGCTAGCAAAGCTCTCTCCTAGTTGTATCTGCTTAAAAAATTGCCCTTTTATAATTTTCTGAAGATTTCAAAATGGCATTTATTGATCACGCGACATGATAAAATATTTTTTTTTTTTTTTCATTTTCTTGAAGGTTATTCTAAAAAAAAGCAAGCCCTTATTTTTGAAAGACCAATAAGCAGGTCAATTCTTATAACTATTTCTATTGTTCAAAACTATTTAATTGTGTCACCGTCTAGTGCGCGTTTTATTGCAGTCCTTGGAAGGGTTAACTATAATTCTTTTTTTTTTTATTTCCAAATCTTGAATTTTAAACTTAAAAATTATATACATTTTATATATTTTTTTTTATGGTAGAATGACAAATTGGTATGAGAGATCAATTTTGTTCTAAAATTCTAGAATAAAAAAAGTTTTAATACCAAATAGCTTGTTGTAATAAAGTTAATCTGTTTTACATTTTAAAGTTTTGAGATTTAATCTTTAATATCTTTTTGATTTTTCTTTGTTAAGAGCTTACTCGTGGAACCTGGAAAATTTTCATTTAGTGTCTAGCACTAATATATATTTGTTTAGAAAATCTGTGGTCTTCCTATTTCAACTTATTTCAGTGGTGTAAAGTTGCGTTGGATTTTGGACCATTGTGATGACGTAGTTAATGCTGTAAGTGAAAACAGATGCATGTTTGGAACAGTTGATTCATGGTTGCTTTGGGTATGTATAGCTATGTTATTTTATTTATTATATTTATATTTTTTTGGATATAATGGTCCTATGTATTTATGGCATAACAGTATTCAAAGTATTTTTAATTAGCTTTGTTAAAAATTTAGCAAACAAAGTGAGCTTAAAAATTCCACGACACCGAAATAACATGGTAGATGCTCTCCATTATCCACCACATGAGTGTGTTCATTAAGAACAAATAAGCAATGTTTTTTTTTCCTAAATTTAACATTTAATTTAAAAATGCAACTTTCACTTTTTACAAATCCTTTTAAAATCTGACCTGTTAGCTTAGTTAAATGATTATAGAGTAATGAATAGTATTTTATAAATAGTAATTTATCTTTACCTTTATAATGGAATTTTGAATTAATCCTGATGATAAAAAAAAATATTTTGTTACTCAATTTTTTTATATAAATTTTTGTTGTTTAGAATCTAACTGGAGGGTTAAATGGTGGAGTACACGCCACTGATGTTACTAATGCTAGTCGTACAATGTTGATGAACCTCCAAACTTTGAAGTGGGATGATGAAATGTGCAAGTGAGGGAACTTTCAAGTTGCATATCTAACTAAAATGCTTCCTACTATTCTTCTTTGGTCAATAGACAGTGACATTATTTGATATTCATTACCATCATCATCATTTTCGTTTATTTGTTTATTTTGCATATTTAACTGAATTTATTATTTTTGTTTGTTTCAACTTTTCAATGCATTGTCTCTAGGTTTTTCGATATTCCAAAGAATATTTTACCTGAAATTAAAAGTTCATCAGAAATTTTTGGTCAAATGGTATGTAATGTTATAATTTTTCTATAAAATTTTTTTATTGACAAATCTACCTCCTTATTGATACAATGAATATCCTGGGAAAGCCTTTTCTCTGAAATAGCTTAGCTTATTATAAACTTTTTTTCTCTCAATAGTATTTTGCACAATAGGTATAAAATTTAAAATAATGTTGATTTACTTTTTTTTAGAATTTTGACTCAAAAAAACGTTATTACGTTTTCAACCCACCCCTAAAAGAAAGAGCTTTTAGCCCTTATTTATTAGGACTTTTTCTTGACTTTTTCTTCATAACTTATGCTTTGGCACAGCTAATATTTTGCAAGTTTATAAGTTAAAGCTGGTCAGTTGTTTTGAAAACTTTTTATTCTAAAAAACCTTATTTCTTATAGTTTAAGCCAGTCGATCATTTTTATAATTTCCTGTTCAAGAAAACCTGCTTTCAGGTCCATTTTCATAATGATGTACTTTCTCTTTGATATGGCAATGGACTTTAACACAAGCTTTAACAGGATAAAACTTTTATTAGTAAGTTCTTGTGTGAAGCTTTTTATTGGTTGATTTTGCTTAATTTAAAGAGTGTTTATTTCTTTTTCAGGCTTGTGGTTCATTAAAAGGAGTGCCAATTTCTGGGGTAATTCTGGTATTATTTGCAACAATTGGCTATGAAACTTTTTTGATTTACTCAGGAAATCCAAATCTCTTTTTAATTACTGATAAAAGTATCAGGTTTCAAGGATCTTGTTCTTTTATTCTTGAATGATTCATTTTTTTTAAATTTTCTTATTCTATACTATCTGCAAGGGTACTATACAGCCTTTGCTATATTACCTCACCATAGAGGTCCCCCTTATTCACTTTTACTTTAGATTTTAGAGGAACTGTTTGTTTAGTCTATTTCAGTGTTTTATGACTGTCAGTTTGTTTTTTATTTTCACACAAACAAACACAAGGTAAAAATTTTCTACTAAAGTTAATATATCAAAGTAAAGGTCACATATGCCAACATTTATAATGTTAAAATACCAACATGAAAATAAATTTTTGCTTGAAATGATTAGTTGAAAAATCTTTACCAAGATTGTTGTTTATGTTAAGATTCCTCAAATTTTTTTTGGTAATAAAAAATTGTACTTGTAACATTCTTTTTAATTTGCCACATTTCACATAGTTTATTGCCTTTATATATTTAAAACTTTATAACGTTTGTGTATGTATGTATGTGTGTGTTTGTGTGTGTATGTATTTATATACCATTTGTTGTATTCAAGAAATATCTTATTTTTAATAGATTTAAAAAAATTTTTTCCCAATCTATAAAATTGGTATCAGTTATTAACTTTCAATGAAACTCAAATATATCTCCGTGCTGCTACTTATTTAGATCTTGGGAGACCAACAAGCTGCTTTAATAGGACAGAAGTGTTTTACTGAAGGAGAAGCTAAAAACACGTATTATTTAATATTAAAAGAATAACTTCCTGTAAATTCCCCTTCTCTTATGCTTTTTCTTCTGTCCATTGTGTGACTTAAAGTTGCTTTTTTATGCTATGACTTTCTTCATTTAAAAGTTTTAGATGGTTTTTGATACTTGCTGTTAATAAATACCATGTCTCTATTATTTTTACTTTTAATATCCTTTTGAGATAAAATTTACACCTGATATTATTTTTTTGACTTATAATAATAATAATAATAATATTACAATTAACCATTTTATATTTTTTAAAAATAATCGTTACATAATATTTTGTTTTAATAACAATATTTTGGCTCAGGTAGAATTTTATTTATCTTCAATGCTCTGGGTGTTCAAACTTTTTCTAACTCAGTTAAAAAAGTCTTTTTAGGTTCCAAGGAACTTTTTCATCATAGTATTATTTTGCTACAAATATAGAGTAGGTTTACTACTTAACACTTGAACCTCGTAGCAATGACTGGTGCAAATATCCCACTGATTTTTCCAAATAAAAAATGATTAAGAGTTAGTAGGTACAATCCTTTGGGGCACTAGATTGGTAGTTCAAAGACGTGAATTGATAAGTGCCTATGCTTCAATCATGATAGTGATCATCTTCTCATCAGTGATTTCAGTATTGCCCATTAGTGAATAGATTGATCTTCTCGCCACTTTTATCATAATTTTGTGCGCTCCTCCGAAATGAGTTGCAGATGGAGGGTTAAAATGCCATGCTACTCCGAGGTGGTTTGTAAATGTCTCGATTTTGTCTTGATCAAGTTTCGACAAGGATATCAGCTCCTTATTTGCCAATAAAAAGTTACCTCCATTATCTGAAGTGATTTCTTTAGGTGTGCCCCTGCAAACACGTTAAGAAACGTATCTGCTTAAGACCAGATGCCACTTTGAGGTGAACAGCACACGTCAAATAACATGTGAACAGCCATATGCATTTTCTGGCTTGTCGAGAAATACATGAACATAAAGTGTTAATCAGAGAATTTTATCCTCCGATTTTAAACGTAAACAGCCTGGAATTTTGCATTTATCCTCTCCAACTCCTCAAACCAACTGTCTGTTTGGCACTTTATTTCTTTTGGTAACGGTTCGTCCCATCCGTTCCCAGACACCCATAAATTTTGGAACATGATCTTTGCTTGAACGATGTATGGAGACAAAAACTCCAGTGGATCAAACAGCTTGACTATGCGTTTAAGAAAAATTCTTTCGGTTTTTACAGGCTCAAAAGGACGTCTGTAGTTGAATGTACAAATGCCGGTGGCTGGTTCCTATGCTACTCCCAATGTTTTGACCACAGGGAAGTCATTTCATGTAATGCTTAAGTTAGCGGCTCTGTCTTCTATAAGAGTTTTTTCCAAAATTTAAGTTAAGTTTGAAGCCCATTTTTTACATACTGCAGCTCCTGTTATAGGTCCAGCACCATCATAACCCTGGCCTCAAAAAGTTTTAATATCTAAACCTCGGGAAGCAATGGTATCTAAATTTCCAACAGATAATCTCTCCCCATCCAAACCATTATCATTGTGTGTAAATTTAACAAAGTTTTCTGCAATGTTCATATCACTGTCAACATAACGCAATACCAATGACAATAGTGATTTGCTTGAAACATCAATGACTTCATCTCATAAAATTGAAAAAAACTTTGTGGATTTGATATTTGAAATAATTTTATCAGAAATTACCTCCCCACAACAGAGTATAATGTCATTCTGCATTCCATTCTGGAAAGATACGAGGCATTTTTCTTGTGTGCTGTTAAGATTTTGTAATACATTATCACCGCCTCTGACACGATAATTAAGAATGAAGTTTCCAACATTACCAGAGGTACTATATTGACTGACTTCTGGATGAAATTGGGAGTCATCACTGTTGCCTCTTAAAGCAAGACATTGACAGCCACACAAAATAATAGTATTGATTATTGGGACAAGTTTTTTATCAGATATCTGTGCAATGGTGTTTTGATCAATGGTAACATGAATAGGTTTTGTGTCACCGTCTGCTTGTTTTATAAGCTCATTAAAAAGAGACTGCATTTGAGAATGCAAGTCATTGTTGTTCAGATTGCAATGAGGTCTCAATGCTGGAAATCTATCATTGAAATTTATAAGCTCTGTACATAGTGCAGAAATCTTATAGTTTTTCATTGGAAAAACTTCTCCAAACAATACACATTTTATATTTGACACAATACCAAAAAATGCAAATCAAAAAATTTTTTGCTTTTCTTAATAATAGTGCTTAGGTTGTTTGGAACTTTCCATAATTGTTTTTGTTTCTGGTATTATGGGAATGTCATTTTTCAAACATGTACAAATACTTTGTTCAAATTTTTTTTTTTTTTTTTTGGGCTGTAGATACTTTTGGCAAATTTTATGCTCTTAAAATAGCACAATTTAAAAATTTATATACTTGCTTATTATGCTTAGGTATGGAACTGGCAACTTTCTCCTGTATAACACCGGCAAGGTTAGTAGTATTTGTTGAATGTAATTTTTTAATTTTTTGTCCATATCACGATTCCTAGTGCCTGGAATAGCTTGGAAAAGCTGGCTTTCACTGATATTCCAAACCATTAATCCTAGGATGGTGAAACTTACAGTTGCTACCTAACTTTCATATTCATTTATTCTAAATGGAAAAATGTGGGCACAGCCCTGTTTTAGCTCTGATGTCATTTTCGAATGATGATATAGTAAAATTTTCAATTAAAGTAATACTGTTTGATTTTTTTTCCTAAGATGAGCATTTTAGAGCTAAATTTTCTGAAATAGGTAAACTATATTATTAACAAGCAAATACATGCAAAGGCTTTGTTTAGAAAAAGTCCGATTTCAAAATACATTATGGTTATGTATTTTTTCAAGTTTTTTTAGTTTTACTTTATTATCTTTCCAAAAATACTGAAGCTAAATTTAAAAACCTTGCAAGTTGATCACGAAGGGTCTGTTAAAAGCCGTCTAAAAAAAACAAAGATTATAAAAAAATTCTTAAAACGAATTTCTATTTCTAACAAAAAACATGACCATTTTCTCTAAGGTACTCTAAATCCAACTTTTGAAAAATTCTCTCTTACTAACGAACAACTTATAAATGCTCTGAAAGCTTTAAAACTTAACAAAAGTCCTGAGTTTGAATATTTTCAGTGATATCACATTTGTTTTTGAAACAATATTTATATCCATTTAGCATATGTTTGAGTTATCTATAAAAAAAAAGGTATATTTCCAGATAGACTAAAAGTTACTCCGATCATCAAAGTCAGGAGATGAAACACTACAGACCTATATTTGATATACCTTGTTTATCTAAGATTCTTGAAAGACTTAAGTACAAATGTTTATATACTTTTTGGATAAGAAACAATGTTCTGTATGAAAAACAATCTGATTTGCAGAAACAGCAATCTTCTGAACATTCAATTTTACAATTCTCTTAAATTTTCAATTATTTTTTCAAAGTTGGGTACACACTAGAAATTTTTATTGAGTTATCTGAAACTTTTGATACCAGATGTCATAAAATATAAGTTATACACAATAATAATCTTAGATGGTTTAAAAAGTTGTCTTCAAAGTAGAAAAATATATATTGAAACTGATCAAGGTAACACAGATATAGAAAATGTTTTTTTTTTTGTCAAAAACTTTCCAAATGCATCCCTGCTTAATCTAATTATGTTTGCGGATGACTCAATTTTCTTCCTCAGACAAAGATTTGATTGAAAGGTACGTTTGAACTTGTTAATGAAGAATTTTATCACTTTTACAATTGTTATATGTTTTGATAAATTAAATGAAATGTTAAATTGTGATGACATAGTCATTTTCATGTCACATGACTACTTTCATTACCTTACTAAAGATTTGGATGTAAGCTGTGTCAAGTTTCATGTCACAATTCCTATAAAGCTAGGGCTACATTGAAAAGTTAAGGAAAAGCTTAGAAAAATATCTGGAACTTTGTAATTGAAAATCATTGGTCACTGAGTTGCTTTTTTAGTTAAGAGAGCGCAAAACCTGTAGAGTTATTCTAAAGGTAGTTTAATCATTCATGTATCAAAAGCTTATTTGTTTCAGAAGGGAACTTAAATTAAAAACAAAAAAATTTCTGGGCATCGTGGAAGGTTTTGAATTTTAAATAAACTTATAACTATCAAATTTGTTTTAAATTGAAAACAGTGAATATATTGGCAGGAAAAAACTATGGTTTTCAAAATTTTATGCCAAAAATCATGTTAGATATCTTGAATTTAAGCTCATATTTTTGACTTTGAGTAAGTAAGATGGAGGATATTTTTCCATCTATAGGGTGGGGAAGACAAGGCTGTGAAGAGAGTTAAGAGTTCTTTTTAAGGAAAGGTTAAAACCCATAGAAACAGTACATCTACAGTGTTAAGATTCAATACGCTTTATATTTCATTTTGATTTATATATAAACTGTTTTATAATAGTTTTATTAAGAAGAAGCTATGATATTTATGATATACATACTATATAGGGAAAATTAAAATGTTTATTTAGGTTCCAGTCTTTTCAAAGCATGGCTTGTTAACAACAATTGGTTATAAATTTGGTATTGCAGGTGATACAACATATGCATTGGAAGTAAGTTTTTTTATCAAGTTGTATTTTTGTTAATTAATCTTGGCTCGGTTATTATAACAGCTTAAAAAAATTTCTCCTGTCAGATAGTCTGGTATTTCAAATGAAGTAACTAAAACTTCGTGGTCACTAGAACCTTGAGATTATTTTGAAATTTTGAGATAAATTTTAGATGGAGAATTAGGATAGCATTATGACTTTAAAATAAACTGGAATTGAAGGGGTAATCAATTCATTAAAATAATTCATTAAATTATTCCACATTCAATAAAAGAGTCATTGATGAGGCTAAACGCTCTAACCAAAACCAGTTCCATGAACGTCTGATTGGTCAATCTTGAGACTTTTGGCACATCTAGAAGTTTTTCAAATAAAGGCACAAATCTTTGATCCCTCCACTTTTCAATAGACCTAAAGTTGTTACCTCTGCTAGAAATTAGGGCAAACTTTTTGCTAAGCTATTCAGCAACACAAATTCAGTAACTCGACTCTCGATGATTCTGGACACATACTACCTGAATTTCCACCTAGGACTGACACTAGCTTGAAGATCATTCCATGTCAATTCATCCAGGCCATGCAACCATATGTGTCAGATTTGGTTGATTTTTTTACAGTTAAGCAGGCATTATGAAAATTATAGCTGCCGTACGAGACTTAGTATGCCTTATTGTAAAGTGGCGTATGACAAACACCGTGTGCCAGTAACTTAGAACAGGTGTATGGTCGTACGCCCTGCGTACACTTAAAAGTTTATATGTTTTTTGATATTTTTTATAATGTGTTTCAGTGTTGCTATAGAGGTTCAAATATTTTGTATATCATAGAGATCACTTTAATGATCAGATTCTAAAAGCCTGTTGAGTTTTATGTCAATAATTAAATTCTACTAAAGCTTAATTATCTTTGGAATTATGTGTATATAAACAATATAACATGTTTGGATCAACAAATAGTTCTAACCTGAGGGGAATTGTCTGGTGGGAAAATGCCGTGGGGAATTCACCGTGGAAATTTTTTTAGAGCCGAGTATTTCAACACAATATACAGTTTTACAACAATAGAGGTTTTAAAGTTATTGTCTAAACTTCATTAGCTATGATCCAACTCGTAATTTCTTTTACCAGATTACAAATTAGTCAACCGCGTGTTTCTACACAAGGTGGTCGAACATGCATATATACCTTTTAAATAAAAATGCTTAAAGAAAACAGCGTTGTAAACTGACTAATCTTATTGATTATTGGTACATTCAGAAAAAATAGAGAGAATAGTTGTTCGATATTATATAAAAATAACAAAGAGATTATAGCGAAGTTTTTATGATTTTAACAGGACTGATAGTTCCTGAATAATTTACGATTAAATTGAAGTAAACAAAACTTAGTAGTTGCTAAGAAACAAAGCTAAATCATAGACAAAATAAATCTTTTGTTCATTTTGCAGTAACCATATTGGTTGCGTATAAACGGTAAACCACACAACAACAACTGCAATATGTGTTTTTGTCACAAAACTGCATATATTTACAAGTTAGTAAAAATTGTTCTTTTATTTTTGATTTTTTGACAAACCATTCAGACAACCCAGGCGTATGGGGTCCCGTACGCCTTAATTGATCATGGCGTATGTGGAGTGTGCACATATAGCTGTACACCTTTCATGTTAAGGCCTGGTTAAGAGGACTTAATAAAACATGAATATCCTGAAAATTTCAGCCTCTAACTCCAAGCGATTCCTGAGATATTACTTTTAAAAATTGGCATATATCAGCCAAGCCCCCTTGTGCCATTAAAAGCACGACCTTTATACAGAGGTTTAAAGTCATTTAACTTTGAAAATATTTGGTATTTTTACCTAAAAATTAGTACCTGACTATTTTCTTTAATGAAATGCTCAGAAACTGCATGAACTGTGTTTAGATATGCCTTATCATCAATTGAAATATTTTTGGGTAATTTTTCATATGCCAGATTGCTTTGCTCAAGAAATCGATGTGTGCTTGGTAATAGTCCTGTTTCTCAAAATGTATCTCGTTCCATTCATACTATTCAAATAAAAACATCCAGATCATAATCTCATTACACCATTCAGGAGGTCTAACAAAGTTAGAGCCCCTAAATGGGAAAAATGTAA
>JAUZNK010004851.1:0-10236 GCA_035046665.1 Euphysa ruthae | reverse complement strand
AGCAAGCAAGCAAGCAAGCAAGCAAGCAAGCAAGCAAGCAAGCAAGCAAGCAACCAAGCAAGCAAGCAAGCAAGCAAAGATGGGAACCAACAAATTTCCGAGACCATATTTCCAGAAGTTCCCACATGGCGGTTCCTGGAGTACTTAAAACGCCCATTTGTGCCTAGGAAACTCAATCCATGCCTAGAAATCCCATCCATGCCTAGGAAACTCGCTCAACAAGACAACCCGACAAAATTGAGCTAGCGTTGCATTACGCAATGAGTTTTGCTGAAAATTTCAGAGATATCATGGAAAATAAATTTCCACTAGAGGTGGTTGTCAAGCTCGTAATTTTTCGATCCATAGTTTGACGCCTTGCCAATTGAGCTATCCCAACTGGGGAAGAGGGTATGACTTGAAAAGTGCATATTCTTGGAAGAGGGTGTACCTCAAAAGTGTACAAGGGGGAGGGTGTCAAAATTGAGAAATTTAGGGTGTGCGTACATTTTGAATGGCCTCCATGTTAATTTCATTTCTTTCATAACCAGTAACTTTTGGTCAAAACATGAAAGGTCGAAAATGATATATTTTCAAAGTATTTATATTATATTTTACAGAATCTGAAATCTCAAACCGAAATGTCAAGAAGCTTTTTATCAAACTTGGGAGAGGATGTTTGTCATGTACCCAAAAGACAAAAACAATTCGCAGATTTTTTTCTCAAGGACCTTGAACACAGAAGATTTAGTTGAAAAGCTTCTAGCCAACGATCCAATTATTACTTACGTTAAGTTATTACGAGAAGAAACTGAAGAGTAGAACTTTCTTTTGGATGATAGTTATAATTCATCAAGCGACTTGATGGCCTGTTATAATACTTACAAAGAAAGGCAACTTACGTTATGGCAAAAGTTTTTCTTGTCAAATCCTGAATATGACACCAAACCGGGGGAAAAGATTGCAGATGGTTTCATTCTCTCTGGTGAACTCTCAGGTACCATTAAGAAACCATCATGGAATCAGTTCCGTATTTGGATTGTTTCAAGATCCCATTCATTGAACCAGCCCCAGAGTGAACTTTCACTATCAATTGAAAACATAACCAAGGCAATAACCAACTTTGCATTTACTCCAATCATACATCAGCCGGCTTCTGATTTTGACACAGTATTCACTTTTATGAAAAATTTCCAAGAAATTCTTTTACAAAAGGATTTGAACCATGTTCATCTTTGCTGTGATGAAGGAGTTTATCTAATAGCTAAAGAGCTCCAGCTGTTAAATCCGTCACTTTTCTCTACTATATTTCCTGGACTGGGAGGATTTTTTATGGAAAAGATCATGTCTGAAAAGGAGTCAGTTTGCGTTCTGGCACGTTTTCTTCAATGATGTTGTGGCACTATTGATTGATCTAACCCGCCCACAGAGAGAGAGTAATTGGGATATGCATTTGTCTGCTAATCGTCGTACCATCCCGTTGTTCTTCTTCAATCTTACCAACTATAAATGCTGGATACCCTTGTATTTTGAAGATTGTATGGCTATGAGAAAAACTTTCCTTACTTGTGGGTACACTTTAGCCAAGGAATTTGGTTGTACATCAAACAAACAGGAAAGGAAATGACATACCAATGGCAATACCAAGCTCGAAAGATGCAATGCAATAAGCCTGCAAAAAGTTCTTCAGGAATTATTGGGTTTACAAGGTGAAAAAAGCGGTGTACAAATAGAGCATTATCAAGCAAGAAAAGTTCATTTACCCTGAATTATTTTCAAAAAGATGTCAACTTGAAACAAATGATGAATATTCTCTCCACGATCCTTTCAAGATCTTTCACTAAAAAGGAAAACGAAGCAGTAGAAAAGATGATAACATTTATCAATGAAAAAGGCAATCCATTCGACACATCTTCAACATCGATGATGAATCTTTCCTCCGGTCAACAGATTGACAAAAGAATTGTCTCATTTAGGACCAACTGCATCTCAAAGGGAGAACAAGAGTAAAATATGTATAATAGAGAAAGGTTGGACAAAAAAAATCAAGCAATTTGATTCTATTACCAAGGTAACAATGGGAGTGGGGTGTGTGGCTGTAACAACCAAAGCAAAAGAAAAGTGTAGCTAGTGTCCAAAAACTTTAAAGTGTGAGCATGAAGAAGCTGATAATCGATTTTTATTCCGCGCCAATCATACGACCAAAGTAGATAACTTCAAAAAGATAATTATCACATCGCCAGACACATCGCCATGTTTTAGTCAAAGCCTTATACCATTTTTCCTGTTTGATATATTCTGACCTCAAAGAAATGTGGATCATAGCAGGGAAACAGGGATCACAGAAGCAAGTCATTCCTGTATATACTCTTGTTGAATAAATGGATCCAGACATTGCTGAAGTTCTCCCAGCGCTTCAGCCACTTCCAGGTACTTTTTAGCTTTTTTTAGCTCTTAAGTTGATTGTCTAAAAAGTTTTCATATTTTCATGAATTTACAAATTATATGAGAGAGATGAAAACAAAACAATTGGTTTTTAGCGCTTGTTTAACGTTAACTTCTCCACATAACTTTGAATATAATATAGAAAAGGTTTTTTTTTCAGGATGCGACATAACCAGTAAAGTTTCAACAAAAAAATCTCCATTTCAAGTTTCCCGAAATTTTGGCTGGGATTTGCTAAATCGCTTTGGTAAAGAATCACTCACTGACATAATACTTTGCATGACAGAATGTTTCTGGTTCGATGCACGATGCATAAGTAAAAACAAAATCATAGTGACATTTTATCAACTTCGGTAAGTAAGCAATTAGTATTGTATAAGTTGAATGGTATTTTTTCTTAATTAATAGAATTTCAATACAGGATTTCAAAACTTTACCTTACTCTGTAACTAGGTTTATATGTTACCATTGATTTTAGCTTTGACATCTTTTACTAAACGAAGGCATTGTCGATTTAGAGAAGTTTCCCCCGACATCAAAATCGATGAAATTCCACATTTTACGTACGAATTTCCAAGCATACATTTGGTATCATTCGGTAATTCAAAGTTCGGTCGAAATTGATCCTAAGGTATATGGACACCAATATGACGATGAAGATTTAGTTCCAATCGTAAACGACAAAGACTCCCTACAAGAACAATTTTCCCAGCCTTGCAGTTGTACAAAGTGCAAATCAGATAAATGTGCTTGTAGAAAAGAAAGATTGGCTTCTTGTCAATATTGCAAATGTGGAAGCGACTGTTTGAACATTAGAATTTGAATTTAACCATTTGAAAATATTATGTTATAGTATTTTTTTTCAATACATTTTTTGTCAGTACTAAATTTTGGAACGAAAAAGTGGTGACATGATTTCTTTTTGATTTGTTCAAAAAATTGCTGATTTGGCGTATTTTAGCCATAATGGCAGACGAACAACCAAGTACCAAATAATGAAAGGGATTTTTTTTGAAAGCCAAACCTATAAAAAAGTGCGTATATGACGGTAATCAGCTCATAGAGTATTATGAAAACATGAATCATGAATTCACGTTCACAAAAATTTGAAATGGAGCAGAAAAATTAACAAAAAATCTCCAATCATTGAAATCACTGAAGATTGACTGCTGTATATATGACTGTGAGTGTGTGTGTGTGTGTGTGTGTGTGTGTATATATGACTGTGAGTGTGTATATATGACTGTGGAATTGAAATTTGTATTATCATAAAATTTTAAAGAAAAAAAAAAATTAGATTTGGTGGAGAAGTTGATTTTTTACATCAAAGAAGATAAATGGTGTTTCACCTAAAAATGATACTAAAAATATATACAGTTTATAGACCACCTGACTTTAAATATTTTCTTGAGTCTCACAAGTCCAAAACATTGCACACATCACTCATGATTCATTCATAGAGAAGGTTTAACCTACTTAGTATGGATCACACATGCGTAATGTCAGACACATTTTATTTTTTGGACCAAATCCCCATAAATGCTTCGGAAAATATTATCGAGCTACTCATCTGTACTCATGAATTAATAAGGCTTAGAACAGGTACTAAAATGTGTATGAGTAAGCGGAGTTGGCACAGTGGTAGGACGTTTGACTCCGGAACGAAAGGTAACGAGTTCGACTCCCACATCTGGCGGAAATTTATTTCCATGTTATCTCTGAGTTTCTGAACAAAACTCGTTGCGTAATGCAACGCTAGCTCAAATTGGTCGGGTTGTTTGGTTGAGCGAATTTCGTAGACGCAAATGGGCGTTTTAAGTACTCCAAGACCCGCCACGTGGGCCCATCTGGAAATATTGTCTCGGAAATTTGTTGGCTCCCCACGTTAAATATAACATTCTCTCTTCTCATTCTGAGGCTTAGAAACATGCGTAGCTAGCTATGGTAAGGACCTGCTAGATGATATATTAAAGTTTCATCTAATTGTAAAAGCATTCATAATTTTAACTTGCCTGTATAAACTTTTTATGAAAATTTAGACAAGTTATTTATGACATTAAGTTCTTTAAAACAGCAAAAATTAAAATAAATTGTCTAACGTGACAAATACACGGACCAGAATTGAAATATTTTTATAGCAGAATTTTGTTTTTTATAACGTTAAGTTACATAAATTATCTAAGTGGTCTTCCAAAGGAAATATGAATTGCAAAAATTGTATCCACACTTTTGAATTCTATCAAATGTATCGCAGAGTTGAAAAAGGTCTATGCATTCAAAAAATTTTTAAACCTATAGCGAATTCTAATTTATTCCATTATAAAAGCACACTAAGACTAGTAGGGAGTTTTTAAAAAAAATATATCATTATACACGCATGAAAAAGAGCTATAGCTATGATGTAGATTACCTTGGGCAACAAGTCAGTTATTCCAGCATAAGTGGCCGTAATACAAACCAAGAGAAATAGCGAAGTTTTTATCATGATGAGAAATCTTGTTGAGCTTGATGTGGTGGAAAACTAATCCCCGTATATTTATAGTACAGAAGTGTTATTTACCCAGGTTTGCTATTGGATAGAGTGTTGCATGACATATATCTAAATCGTTTATTCAGTTGAGCAGGTGCATTTATATCCAAATTGTGAGAATTTATTATTTCAAAGAACTTTAGATATAAAGCTGTTTTATATTCACGAAGTTGCCGAAATATTATAGGTACATAGCCGATAATTTCGTTTTCAGGGTTCACTTCTTTTCTTGAGATAAGTCCAGCTCATAATTTTGCATTGTAATTATGCAACGACATAATGGATATATGATATACGGAAAAATGATTAAGTTCTGGAAATTTTGCTGTCTGATTTTTGAAGTAATTTTGGCTATATATAGAAGCATAATATTTTCTTGATAAAAATAAAAATTTGACGTTTTTTTTAGGTATACATACTGAGATATTATATACTGAGATATAATACAGAAATTTTAGTGTTAACTCTTTCCTAAATCCGAATAAATTATTAAAATTGAGCTTCCAATATGCGTCCTGCCATAGCAAATAAAGGTTAAAAAGTCAGTAAAATTCAGAATAAAAGTTGCAATGAGAACAGTATTTGACATAAAAAGGTTGCTTACATAAAGTACTAAAATTTTACACGTTCGTTCAATTTAAAAGAAACCGTTTTGTGTGTGCTTTAATTTGGTTTTTAGAAATTTGACAGAAACTTTGTTTTTCCGTGTAATTTGATAATGGTTGGCAACGTGAAATAGTTGATTATGTTTGTGCAGGCTCCTCTGTCAATGCACTGTTGCACTAGTATACATGCTCATTTTTTGAAGACGCATTCTATGGAGTGCAGCTTTATTTCATGTAGTTAACTATGTGTGTGGCTCGATTTTGGAGCAAGTTGATTCATCACGTTTACTTTTCGGTTATGACAGTACTTTAGTGTGTGTTGTTTTAAGAGGGAGATTTTAAATTTAGTTTCGTTGTTGTTGCTATGTTGCTTAGCAACAAAAATACATTGCTACATAATTTTTAACTTGAAGTTTTAATAACTGTAATTATTGCAATGGGGAATAATAGCTGCCGTTGCAAAGAGAAAGTTTGATTACATTCCAGTTGAAAGAAAACCGGTTTCTAATGAAGAAGCGAATAAAATGTTTGAAATAAACATCTGTCAAATTTTTAATAATCCTTTATTTTAAAAACTTGAAAAATGCTAGTTAGTTTGCGAAAACACTTCTTAGCAAAAACCTATCGCTATAACGTAAATCTTTATGATATCAATGTCCTATCACCAAATTAATCACTATGAGGTGAATCGTTATGATATCAATGTCCTGCCATCAAATTAATCCCTAAATTTCTTCAAGAAAACTCTCATGATATAGTTCCAACTCTGCAAATGACACGCATGAATATAAATATTAAATCTAAAAGAACATGCAAAAGCAACCTGTCTTTTTGTGCAAGTAAGGTCAAGAGAATTCATTTTCATCAATTATTGCATCGTGTTCATGATCAATGTGACATTTCCTTCAAAGTTCTCCAATCGTTGAGAGAAAAATCAATGGCGCAATGCAATCAATATTTTCTGTACGTGAGTATTTGCAGGAGAAATGACTATATTTTTCTACAATATAGGCGAAGATATCTCTGACTACAATTGCAAATTTCTTTTTAGAAAGTATCTCAGTTTAGAATTTTTTTGTTACGAACTCAAAAGAGTGTCTACTAATGCTTTGTAAATATTTTCGAGTAAAAACCGGTAAACCCATATTGTCTCTGCAAAATAGGTAAACATGTTACAAAGAAGATACACTGCAAATATAATAAATGATATGTAGCAAAATTCTTCCATTTTCTTTTCAATAATCAAAAATATTCAAAAATGATGTCGATTCCATTGCCTCATATTCATCAATCACAAAAACCTATAAAATATTTATTGAGAAATAAAAATTAAATATTGATAAAATATACTGATGGTGATATGCAGGTTTTAAAAACAGTAGCTGTAACCATTTTCTGATATTGCAAGAGGACGTTAGAAAAATAAAAACCCGCTTTTTAGTAAACTGAAAAAAAAGAATTAGAAGTTATGAGAGAAAATTGTATGCAAACTGTAACAAGATTTGAAAATAGCCAATTTGTTTGCATTAAAGAGTTGTTTCGAAGGTTAGAAGCTATAAAAAAAGGTATAAGTAACCAAGCTAGCGATAATGAAAGTACCAAAAAAGGACGTGTTTACTGGTCCACCTTTTATTTAGACAGTGAACTTAAGATAAATTCGATAAAAACCGTCAAAGAAATTGCACCAAATGCAAGGGTTAAACGCCATTTAAAAGTTATACGAAATGTAAAAGCTTGATAAAGTTCCATTTATAACATCAGATCAGCCTGCTTATGCTATTAGTAAATGCGGAGTTGGAACGGTAGTAGGATGTTTAACTACTGAACGAAAGTTCACGAGTTCCACTATTCCACTATTCTCATTTACTCTTACATTCTCATTCTCTCAAACAAGTTCAGTGGCTTTACCCAGAAAAATATGGAGAAGATAAATATCTTAATGATGGATCCTCTACATATTGAGATGACATTTGAAGCAGCTATTTTAGATTGGTTGGAGAGTAGTGGCTGGGTTGAAATTATATAATTCAGAAATAAATACTCCTTATCGAGCTGCTTCTTTGTTTTTTTTATAATCTTTGCTTTCAGATGCAAAATATTCGAAGTATTAAGAGGACAACAATACCTTTATAATATGTTCTATAAACTTAGTTTCAGCCATACTTGTTCTATTTCTGTAGCCACAGGGCAAAAATGTAAAAAGGTAAATGGTGGCCCACCACTGAGATATGCACTTTGAGTCTTCCTCAAAATTGATCTTTGTTTCTTAATTCTCTTCTTTAGTCTTTTCTCTATACATCTGTATTATAATACGCTAAAAAATTGAATTGTTTATTTAACTGATTATTTATTTATCTGCTTGTATCTATCTGTATTTTCATTGGTTGATTCTTTATTAATTGACGTTTTTAAACAATGGGCAAATTTGCATGAAATAATAAGATAATAATAAGAAAATCTTAAAAGTTTTTATCGAAAACAACAAACTGGTACAGCTCAGTTGGCAAGGCGTCAAAGTACGGATTGAAAGTTTACGAATTCGACTCCGATATCTGGCGACAATTTACTTTTCATATCTTTAGGTTTTTGAACAAAACTTATAATATCAGAAAATACTTGTTATATATTAAAATTCAGTGTAGTAAATAAGGCCAGGGAAAACTTTCTTTTATACAAAACTACTTACTGTAAATTGTCGAAGGATTTTTGATGTTTTGGGAGGCAAGCCCGAAGGGCGCAATCAGATTTAAAGAGCCAAGCATTACGCCTCCCAGTTTACCAGCTAGTGTATTGATATTGCTCTATTCTAGTTTTTAACATATTGTAAACATTGCATTTTAAATTTTATAACAACCATTATAATATTATTGTTATATTGTAACATATTGTGACATATTGTTATATATGTTATATGGATAAACAAAAAAATTTAATACTAATGAAACCTACTAAAACTAAAACTTATTCAACCGTGTGATATTCAATCGTGGTTCTTTTATGTATGCCCATCAAGTAAACTCCGCCGTATTATCTATCTATTGTCTTAAGAGAGTCATACAAGGACTACAATGTTGATAAAGAATATTCATCGTGGATAACTGAAAAAAAAAACAAGATCTATGCAGTTTCACTACTGGTATACTGTTTTGGAGCTTGGAAATTCACTCCTAATGTTTATAAAAAGTCTGTGTCTCTAGGAAACTTTGTTATGTTTATAAGTAATTTAGAACAGATTGTACCATGGATACTTTCATCTGATCATAGACATAATGCAAGGTGACTTCCAGATTCGACAGCGTTAATGAAATGGATGGTAGCTAGCCAGGAAATAACCTAAATGATAAACATATTCAAAGAAAATGAAAAAGCTACACGCAAAGTTCCACGCACTCATGAAGATACATACTCTTTTAAACAGAAATTCAAGAAGATATTACAAAGATGAAAGATGTTTTCAATTAGCTTAGAAGCCCTTTTTACAACGACGATGATAACTTAGCTTATATAGTTTCAAAAATGATTATGAACGAGGAGATCGTAAATTCTACCTTAACGCCTAAGGATATTGGAGTTCAACAGTATCGAAACTTTTTCCAGGAAAGGTTAGTTACATGTAAAGTTCGAATTTATAAAACAACCAAAAAAAATCAATTTATCTTTGTTTCGGGTTAAGAACAAAATATAGTCCACAAATCCACGAATGAATGCAGTCTTCATCGAAACAAGAAAAAAACCTTTATGCATCTCTGTTTATAGTTAACCAACAGAGGGACTTTGATTTAAAAGAGTTTTTCAAACGTGGAAATCATTGCTATCCACCATCTTCTATCGCTGAATATGAAAAAATATGAAAAGGAAACAAATCCGATTTCCTTTCCTGTTTGGAAAATGCTGCTGTATCATCTAGACATCATCCAGTAATTAGCGCTAAAGCAATCGATGATGTTGCCATAATACACCTGATAAAACCATATAAGTCAAGCCATTTGGATAATATGCAGCAAACAACTTTAACGCTTATGTAAAAAAATAGCTTAAAATGTTGATCGTGTTGACATTGTTTTTGACCAATATCTTGAAGGAAATTTGAAAAAAAAATTACGCGATCAGAGAGGTAATGGGATTCGAGTACAGAACTGTTCCAGATGCTAGCACAAAACCTTGTTACTGGTTTATACGATAAGCAAATTATAGCAACAAAAGATGAAGAAGTTTTGTAAAATTTGGCTCATAATACTGAAAGTATAACTCCATGTAATGAAGAAGAAGCGGTTCCTTCATGTTAAAGACATGTTAATGGTCATGAAAAAGTAAATATCAAAATGGTTTATACAGATGAAGTTATAATTGCACACTTTTTAAAGATCTTGGATTGGAAGAGCTATGGATCAAATTTGGTACAGGAGTAAACCAAAGATGGTTACTTATTCAGTATAAGAAATACTGAACTCGTTAACACTTTTAGCACTTTTCTTCACCGATATTTTAATGATATTATAGTATCACAAAAATATCGGTGAAGAAAAGTGTCAATCTTTAGCAGTATGGTTTGCATTTACAGGGTGTGATACTGTGTCAGCATTCTGTGCAAAAGGAAAGAAGATTGCTTGGAATACTTGAAAGTCATACTCTGCTATAACAGAATTTTTTACGAGGTAAAAACCTACTGTTTAACGT
>JAUZNK010004850.1:0-10236 GCA_035046665.1 Euphysa ruthae | reverse complement strand
AACATACGTAACATACGTAACATACGTAACATACGTAACATACGTAACATACGTAACACACGTAACATACGTAACATACGTAACATACATGTAACATGTAACAACACATGTAACATACGTAACATACGTAACATACATGTAACATGTAACAACATACGTAACATACGTAACATACGTAACCAAGAATATTTTCTTTATATGGAATATTTTGGGAGAACAAAGGCTTAGTTTTGAGAATTGGTTTTGGGGAATGAATTTTTCAAATAAGGGTTTACTTCTTTTTAATGTATTGTAGGATGCGGGCGTATCAGAGAAGAGGGTAAATCCAAAGAAAGTAGCTTGGGAAGGGCCCTTATCAGTCAAAATGGTTCAAGTGGAGGCTTTTTAGACACAAGGCCTATTTTTCGAAACTGGAACATGGTAGAGAACTTATTTGAGAAAACTTTTTTTACCACACAGTGAATTTGAGCTTTATTCAGGAGACAATAAGATGTGACGCTTTTTTAAAAGTGAGCATATTTGACAAGTAGGTTTAGAGTTGATTTAATTTGATAATTTAATAAAAAAATATAATACCTGCTACATTTATAGCAGGACCACCAAATATTGAAAGATTTGGTACAACAGGTCCTCCACTAAACACAGAGCCTCTAGAGCCAGCTGAGCTTGTTGGAGAGAACATTTTTGTAAGAGATTTTACAACAGGAGAATACAATGCTTCTTTATGGTCGACTGAATTGCGTCCTGGTGACATGTGCTCTTCTTTTTTCTTGATATGGCTTTCAATCAACAATCCAATACTAAAATAAAAATTTATAAAACCATTTATAATAAACTCTCTAGCATAACTTTACAAGGTGCCATAAAATAAACACCATCTGTATCGCTTATTTAAGAAATCTTCATAAATTAGATTAGGAATACGGGCTATAACCTATATTTTATAACTACTTACCTCCATTAAAAGTTAAAAAAAAAGATTAAAAATATTTAAAAGACACAAATCCAAGAAATTTCCAAAAACTTGCCAAATATTATATTGTAAAGAAATATTATACAAAATTTCATTGGGACTGAAACTTGAAAAATTAGCAAAAATACTTTGAGAACTAATTACTAATTATCCAGATATCAAAATATTTAAAAATACATTAAACATCATCAGAATTTTAAAAATCAAAACCAAATTTCGGGATGCTTTAGTTTAGTTTATTAGGTCATCATTAAATTCTACAATTCTACAGGATTCTGGGATGTAGATTTTTGAGGATGATGACTAACGCATTTCTAATGTTGATTTCATAAATAAAAATTTGTTAAAACCAACATGCTGCAAATGTCTATTCTTTGAGAATAAATGTCAAGCACATTGCAAATCTTGATTTAGAAAAATAAAAAACCAAAATTTTAAATACAAATGGCCGCAAATTATATTTTCTAACATTATATATAACATATTAACATTATTTCAAAACAGATTAAAATCTGAAATATTATTTTGCAGTTGGTATCAAATGTCACAAAGCCAAAAAAAAAAATACCTTAAATTGTTATAGTCATGAGCCAGTTGTAACGCATTTAATCCATCTTTATCAATAAGTGAAACATCAGCATTATATTCAAGTAGCAGGTGCACAATTTCTTCATGCCCGTCAATACAAGCTGCCATCAATGGTGTTCTAAAAAAATGAGACAAAAAGACTTCAAAATGAGAAAAACTTTCTACAAAGGTTTTTTTAATTTAGTATTTTAATAGCTGACATGAACGCCCACCTTTTCTTTTATGATTTCTTTAAGCCTGCTCAATTTATTAAACTAGGTAAATAGATTTTGCGAAAAATCTGTTTACCTAGATTACCCAGCCACCTTCCAAGCCTACATTATATTTTAAGTACAACCTTTTTAGTAAATTTCAATCTAGCGCAAGAAAATGATGGATTCTTTGATTTATATAATTTCAAATTTTCAATTATTTTTCTGACTAAATTCTCAGATAATTTTGAGAAACATTAACTTTATGAAAAAATTAAATGTATCCAATTAACGGATCACAAGAAAATAAAAAATATAATGATTTTTGACTTGTTAACCCAGATTAGATGGAATAATCTGGAAACACCTGTTTACAGACACCCTGACATACACCCAAATCATGAGAAATAATGACATAATAATTTTCAGCAAAATCGGGACATCCTTCGACAAAAACGTTATTTTATTACTTAATTGCCTGGGTTCCATGAAATTTTCAAAAAATGGCTTGCATATCAAAATGATCAGAAACGTCACATAAAATTTCATTAAAATCCAAAAATATTTTCTTTAAAAAAAAAAATTAAAACCGTCACTTCTGGACCCATTTTAAAATTTTGCAGTCGAGGTCCCTGAAACGAGAATTTTTGTCAGGTGTTTTTGCAGGTAAAAAGGTATAGGTGTAAATGAATGATCCTTAAACTTCATTAAAATAAATGAAATTAACATAAAACAATAATAAATACACCTAAAATCACAATACGTGGCCGTGTATAAATTACGAAAACAACTTTTAAACTATTAGTGTTGTGTTACAAAAGTATGATTTTACGTGGAATTTCAAAGAGGAAAAAACAAACAAAGAAACAAACATGGGTAGGTGATTTCACTTGTCAAAGGTCTAAAATGGCATAACGGCATCCACGTGTTGATTTTAGATGATAAAAAAAAATATAACGAAGCCATACTATAGCTTTACTTTCTCTTAAACCTTTTACTTCATATTTACCTCTTTAATGAATCAACGCAGTCCAAATTGACATACTCAGAGAGTAGGAAATCAACAAAAGCTTTGTTACCCAACGCACAGCTCAGATGAAGTGGCGTAACCAGATTCTTAAAAAAAAATCAGACATCAGTTTTTCATGACTCTAATTATGAGGAAGTTAGTATACAATGTCATAAACTCTTAAAAAAAAATCTGTTTGGATTTTTTGTGGAGTAAAAGATTAAGTTACTGGAAAAATGTTTTACTTGCAGTGCGTAAATTTTAGCTTTAGATTTATAAAATTGTTGGAAAAGTGGAATAAAATAAAAAGTTTTCTGTTTTTATTTTGCTTTTTGCTTTTTTAATTAAAACTTTCATTGTTATTTATTTTATTTATTTTCAGCAATTTGAAATTTACAAATCAAGAAACAGTCAAACCTTATCTTTAGCATCAAGTTTTGCATCAAAATCTGCAAGCATGACTCCAATATCTACATTTCCTTGTGCTGCAGCTATATGCATGGCTGATACATGATTAATATCTAGCAAATTGGTCTCTGCACCATCATTAAGGAGATACTCAACAATCTTAATGCTACCGTTCTCACAAGCCTAGGAATAAAAATATGAAGAAAACAAAAACTAGTTGAATAAGAAAAAAACAATGATCCCTAAATCTACGAAATTAAGAACGGATAAAAAACAAAATAAATACGCAAGTGCTTTCGGGATACGGGTGTCAAATAATTTTTTTTCTTTTTGAAGATCTTCACACTTTATTATAATAGCCTAAAGACTTACTATCAAAGCTTTTGCAAACATTTTAGTCATAACATCGAACATAGCATTGCCAGCAGCACATAGTGTAGGCTCTGGAAATACCTTCACTTGGAACCTATCCTGATTATTAGTTTGAATATGTCACTAGAAGTGTAGTGTAAGATATGACAAGTAGTGTAGTGTGAGGTATGTAATTACTAACAGTTTAGTCACAGGTAAGTAGTGACTAGTAGTGTAATGTGAGATATGTAGTGACTAGTAGTGTAGTGTGAGGTATGAAGTGACAAGTTGTATAGTGTGAGGGATGAAGTGACTAGTAATGTAGTGTGAAGTATGTAGTGTCTAGTAGTGTAATTTGAATTATGTCGTGACTTATAGTGTAGTGTGAGGTATGTATTGACTAGTGTAGTGTGAGGTATGTAGTGACTGGTAGTGCAGTGTGAGGTATGTATTGACTAGCAGTGTAGTGTGAGTTTTGTAGTGACTGATAGTGTAGTGTGAAGTATGTATTGACTAGTAGTGTAGTGTGAGGTATGTAGTGACTAGTAGTGTAGTGTGAGGTATGTATTGACTAGTAGTGTTGTGTGAGGTATGTATTGACTAGTAGTGTGAATAGTATGTTTTAAATAAGAAATTTAGAATAACAATTCTGTTGATAAAGCTTCTTTGAGAAGAGTATAAAACATAATCTGGGAATTTTATGACAAATCAAGTAATTAAACACCCTCTTTCATTCCAATCATGTTTAATAACAAAGAGAAACCAGGGAGTAAAAAAAAAGTGACAGAAAATAATAACTATAAACTTGTGATAAGGAAATGAAATTTTTCAAGGGATTGGAAATACAAGATTAATTTATCTATGTAAATATAATGGAACTTACATACAATAAAATTATTTCCTAATTGAATTACAATAGACGAATGGACATTGAATTTAAAGGGCCAGTTATGGATTAGTCAAATACCATACCTTCATAAGAGGAGTTTTCCCTTCAGAATCACTAATGTTTACATTAGCTCCATTTGCTATGATCAACTCCACAATTTCATCATAACCTTGAGAAGCTGCCAGGTGTAAAGCAGTCCTAAACATCAAAACATACAACAAAGTGCATTATTCTTGTGGAAAAATAATGGGCAGTTTATCAAACATTTAAGTGAATAAAGAAGTTGCAATATAAACAAAATGATAAATTTTTGTTTGCATAGATAAACAGATATTGCTGGGAACAATAACTTATGTTCAAGGTAAAGAGGTTTGACATCAATAATTTATGCAATGATACGTTCTACCACTGCCGTTCTACTCGTTGTGTAGGTTTATCTTTTAAAAGTCTATCAGGGGACACAATCCCGAAAAGCAGATAGCATAAAATTTCTACTATAATGATATCGGTGAGCTGCAAACACGGTTTTCATTTTTCTGCATAGTGCAGTTTTAAGACAATGTCGTTATAAGTTTTGATTGATTAAAATGAGATGTTTTTTATAGTTTTTAAAATAAGCTGTGCTAATATCATCTTGCAAACTATTTTCATAGACTTAAAAAAAGCCTTAACGCAATAGAACACTGGCGTACTTTTGGAGAAAATAATACAACAAAATTTTTTTAACAAAAATTATATTCTGGTTTAAATTTTATTTGCCAGATCGAAGCTTTAAGGTTAATACAAATTAAGAACTTCCTAGTTTAGGCTATTTAAACTGTTTTTCTACATGATGGTGATTCATGCATTTTGCTCCAAACTAAAGATGCTAAGGGAGTAAAGAGATTTAAGTATATTTTTTGTTGACAACAAACCAAGCATCCATTTTGGCAAAGATAAAATGTTGAGAGCAGATATCTCGGTATATTCTTGATGGAACAATCAGTGGCGGATCAATCACAATCAAGATTACTAACTAACCTTCTATGTAACAATCTAATTGAGTCCCACCTAGCTCTGCCTTGCATCAAAATCTGAAATAAATTTTTTTCGCAGCAAAAAAAGTATTAAATTTAGTTTTATAATTAAAATATTGGTTGGTTGCACCTCAAATTTTTAAACTGTTTTAAGTGCTTTATTCCAAACATGAGGTCAGAATCTAACTTCAAAATTTGGAAATTGAGAAAATCGGTACTTCCATTTTTAAACCTGATCTAACTTCTTTGCAGTTTTAAATTGTTCAACTACCTCATTGTACTTGTTTTGAATGCCCCCACATACACATAGGCTTTAGGCACTTATAGATCCAGAGAAAATCCCAACACCACAAAAAAAAATAAATCACAACCAGAGATTTATTTCATTCCCAGCATGGCAGTAATATCTTCACAGAACAAGCAACATATCAGAAGCAAAATAATGTCATAACCCCACTATATAAAAAGATTCCCATTAGCCTGCGACAATTCAGATCAATTCAGCAAAATCCTAATATTAGAGGTCGGACGTAGACTCTGTATGTGATTTGGAATTGGCCCGAGTTGATTTTACTGCCCGGATGTCCTTCCTATCGACAAAGCCCTGGGGGGAAACCAGCTCTATTCAATCAAAAAGCCACCTAGTGTAATTTTCCAGTTGTCTCATATAAAATGTACAGAAATACTGTAGCTTTTGAAAGTGAAAAGATATTTGCAGTTAATCTTTCCAAAATGTAAGTTGACGTAAGCAGTTAAAATTAATGTACAACAATCCCTGTTTCAGCAGCAAATTTAATAACATACAAGAATTAATTTTATTCAAAATAGTTTTTAAGTGAAATGAAAAAAATTGAAGTTTATATTCTTTACTTTTGGAATGATTAGCCCATTAGTTTTACATAATTAGTTCTTATTAAAAATCTACGTAATATTGAAATATTCTACACACTCATAAGATCCAAATTATACTCTGCAGCTTCGCGTCTCTTGCACAGGCGTGAGTCTAATTTGACTCGTGAGGAAATTTGCAATTTTTAAAGCCTGTATTAGTAATCTATCTACAAACGTATCTTCTTTTATCCATATCAGGCAGCTATAACAAGTGCTTCTTCGACAACCAAGGATTGCTTTTCATTGTATTTTTCAATGTACATTTAAAATGAATAGAAAAACTTTTGAATGATTCAGTTAAGCAATTTACTCCAAGAAGGGATCTGGACACACGTTTTTATAACCAACCTGGTGAGTACAGTTTTAAATGAATAGAGATAATCAATAAAAACAAGACAAACATATTATAGCTTCAATTTATACACATCCTAGCAAAAATGATACTTAATCCTTAATATATCTGACAAAAACACTAAATAGTGTTAAAAAGGAGAATGAATATATCATATTAACAGGTGATTTTAATTATAACCTGTTACAATTTGACAAAAATAAAGCTATAAATGAATTTCTAGATATTATGCGATCCAATTGCTGTCAACCATATATACCATATCATACTAGAAGAACAAATAATGCAATGTCATAATATAAGTATTAAAAATGAATATATTTCTGAAATAAATTTATTCTGGTTTTTTATTAAATTTAAATCAAAATAGGTCTTATATTTTAAAGAAATAACTATTTAATCATTTATTAATATAATATAAGTGGAAAATGAACATCTAAAGTTACTGACCATATGCCAAACTTCCTTATTTGCCAAAAATTTAAGATTGAAGAATATTAAGATAAAAAAGAGATTTCTCAAAGTTTGACAAAGAAAAAATTTTTTTGGACCTAGATTCAATTATGCTATGTTGCAGTAATAACAATGGAGATTCTAAATTAAATAAGCTAAACTTTTGACAGAAACGCCCCTATTAAGGTATTAAGTAAGAGAGGAACAAAAAAAAAAAAAAAAAAAACACCTTAAAACCATGGATAAGCAAAAGTATTCTCAAATCAATAAAAAGTAAAAACGGACTCTTTTTGAAATTCATGGAATGTTTAGATCCTTTATGGTATAAATATAAATTATATATTATAATTATATTATAATTATCTATTAATATTTATAAATTACATATTATAAATTATTCAGGAACATGATCAACCATTTAACAAGAAAAAGTAAAGATGCTTTTTATAAACAAGCTTGGTAACGATAGTAGGAAAAATTTGAAAGGTATTAAGGCCTTTCTCTCTAACCAAAAACCTCAAACATCAATTAATCTACAAGTGGATGGAGAAATAATAAGGAAAGAAAGAACAAAGAAAGGTCACAAACACATTTAACAAATTTTTTTATTAATGTTGGTCCAAACCTGTGCAAAGAGATCCATGAAACAGGAACCCTTTTTTTGGATTATTTGAAAAATCCAGGTGGAATAAGCATGTTTTTGTGAGATTATATTACTCTTGAACAATCTGGATTAATCTGAACCTACTGACATATATAATACTTCTATTAAACTTTTAAAATTAGGCAATGACAAACTATCAAAGCAATAAGTGACATTATTAATTACCCTTTTATCTCTGGAGCTTATCCAAATAAATTAAATGTCCTTCCAGCTCTTAAGGATGAATCAAAACGCTCAGATATTGCTCCGCGATATGGATTTATTTGCAAACCATTCTAAAATAGTTATTTTGAACCATGTAGAGATATAGATATTTTAGAAAATACGATAAATACTGAACTAGTTAAAGTTGTTATTTGGTTCAAAGCAGATAAGCAATCCCTTTATTTTCAATAAGAAATAAATAACCAATAAAGAAAAAAAGAAAAAAGTGAGCTTGAAATTAGACAGCATAGAAATTGTAAATAAGCAGTCAACTAAATATTTTGGTATTAGATGAAATTTTATCATTGAAACATCAAATTTACAATATTATTCCTACAACTTCAGCAATGCGTTGGTATTTTGGTCAAATTAAACTTGACTAAAAAGATGGCAGTAGATATTTCACATTATTTGATCTCATTTAAATTATAACATTGTAAATTGGTCTTGTGCAACACAAACTTCAAATGACTACATTACTTTACTTCGAAAGAAGACTATCAGGTTAATTTCCTGCATCAGCTCCTACATCAGAGTAAGAAAGCTGGTTAATATAGAGTAGGGATAAATATATATTAATATGTATTAATATATTAATATATATTAATATAATATTTATTTCTTTGGTGTGTTGTTGGTATTTAATGGCATTTATTGGTATATGTTTATTATTATTTATATATTATATATTATTATGTATATTTATTTTTGTTGGTATTTATTTTTATTGACAAACATTTTATTTGGATAAAGTTCAATCCAGGTTTTTCTTTTTTAAGCACATGTAAACTTAAATGTACAAAAAGTATTTAATTTTTTGTTTTCTCGTGCACTAATTGTTGCATAGAAGCTTGCACGTTGTTCTTGTTGTTTTTTTCTTTTTTTCTTTGAAATATGCAAACAACTATTCAGTTATTAAGAAGGCTCATTAGATTAAATATTATAAGTTTGCTCACTCCATATATTATTTCTAAATGACTTGTACATCTTTCTTATTTATTGGATAATATAATAGTTATGTACTGAAATAATAAAAATAAAAAATTGAAAAACAAGCACAATAAACAAAGTGATATCAAAACAAACATCTCATATTTACATAAACTAACAACATCTATGAAAGATGCAGCCTTATAGTATGGTGCAAGTGTGTAGGGCATTGAATACAATATACTAACATCTAAAAGGATGCAGCTTATTGAAATGCATAATGACTTTTTAGCCTTTGACCGGCAAATCCTTTGAATTAATACCTTTTATTGTGAATATATAAGAGAATACACTATGGACTTGCTCGCCAAAGTTACTGCTCCTTGGTGTATAAGTCACGGGTGCATATCTCTCTTTTTTTTATTGTTTCAGGAGAGGGTTGGGGTTTAGTTTGTAATTTTCATGCTTTGGTTTAATTGCATTGGGGTAATCATAAAACCAAAATGAAAAAATTACAAATTTTCAGTTTAAATTTTGACCGTCTTTCCGTAATTTTATTAAGGAAAGAAATCAGCTGCTAAGCTATAAATGAATTTTAATTTTCTTCAAAATGTTATTTGCAAAAAAAATTTCCTCAAAAAAGTTTGTTATAAAGAGATTTTTTTTCTTCGAGATATTTTCTTCAAAAAATTTATGACCACAAACTATACTGTTCTATATGCTTAAAACTTATAAACCCCACAACAGATTATTTTCTGCAAAACAAATGAAACTATATTTTCTTCAAAACGTTATTTGCAAAAAAATTTTCCTCAAAAAAGTTTTAAATATAGAAATTTATTTTTTCTTCAAGATATTTTCTAACAATATTTTCTTCAAAAAATTTGTAACTAAATTTTCTTCAATATTATTTGAGAAAAAAAAAACTAAGGAATTTTTTTTTTTTTTTTTTTTTTAAGTTTTGAGCCCAAAATCAATTTTGGACACTAAAATTTTAAATTTTAGATTTTTGCTATCAATACCAGAGTCAATTAAATTAGTTAAAGTGCTAATATTAGCTTGAATAGCACATCTGTTGCGGTATCAAAAATAGCACATAAATTTCCTTGAATATTTATGACTTCATTTTGAGCCCAAGAATTTTTTTTCTGAAACAAGTAAATTAAATGTTATGCATTTTAGTAGACTATACCAAAAAATGCGACAAAATAACGGCTGTTATAGCTATGGTCTTGTAGCATTTTTTAAAAACTAGTAACAAGTTTGACAATGTTGCACATGTCAAAACCACAAAGAACATCAACAACCTTTTTAATA
>JAUZNK010004849.1:0-26349 GCA_035046665.1 Euphysa ruthae | reverse complement strand
ATACAGCAAGTAATTAGAAGAAGGAAGATGTAATGATTATATTGAAACATGAACTTTGGACACATCATTAAATTCAATTATGGGCATGAGAATATGCCTAGCAATGAGCGGATATCAGCTGAAATGATGGAGCCTTTTTTTGACAAAGGTCGTATACTCCACCCCGATAACTATTACACAAGCCTTTTTTTTTGAAGAAAAACTTATTTTTTGGAACTTGGACTTGATTATGCCTGAGTCTGGTTGTTTTACGTCTAAAATTTTTAAATTTTCCCAAAATTTATTCTTTAGACTTTTAAGAAATTTTTCATGAAGTTTAGAGTACAATAAAGGGCTTCTTCTGACATATATGGCTACCTGTCATAAACTCTTGTTTTTTATTACTGGGTCCAATTACGTTCATTTTTAAAATAAAGCCGTTTATATATTATGAACTTTTGCATGAAGTTAAAAAGGGTTTCTTTAGTTTCAAACCTTCAGAAAATTTTTTGACCGTGAACGTTTTAAAAAAATTTCTTTCTTTCTTCTTTTTTATAGTCTTAGGTCTTTGACCCATATTAATTTAGGTATCTCACAATTCACAAATAGATTTACAGAGTTTTAAAATTTTTTTACTACTAGTAGTATTAAAGTTTGTATGACTCAGACATGTTTAAAATATGATCAGCTTTTACAAAAATCAAGATGACTTTTAAAAATATATTTTTCTTTAGATAATGTTAACCCCGATTTAGAATTATGTGAAGGGATTCTTAAGTAGAATTAATTAAAAACTATCAATATGAATTTTTTTTTCAGTCTGTTTAAATTAAAGCATATTTTTTATACCATGTTTTGTTTATAGTTTGCTGGTAAAAAGATATTATTGGTAGAATTAACTGAAACAAGCCAGCAGTACTTTAAAGATTTCCAGTTGTCAATGATTACATCTACCATACAAGTGTTGCCATTTTCATGCATGAAGGATATTGCACTATTGCTTTTGCAGTTTGTATGTTTTCTTTTTAACAAAATTTTTTAATTGCATTTCTGTAGTATCTGTAAAATCTGTAAAGATTTAGACGTGAATCTAAAAAATCAATGTGTATTTTTATTATTTATTTTTTTTTTTTTTAACTTATTCTATCTCTATTTTTGGCAGTCAATCATTGACATCAGACAAGTGTTTGCTGTTATCCATACAAAAAACTGATAATTTTTAGAATTATGCCACAAGGTTATACTTTTTTTCTCACTAAATTCATACAGTAGACGTCTGTTTTACCTTATCAGCTTGATTCAAACTAAAAATTTATAAAGAAGAAAAAAGAAAATGGTAAAAACAATGACTGTGAATAGGAAGACATCACAGAAGAAGATAATTAAATAATTTCAATTGAGGATATAGCAGCAAGTCTAAAGCAAATCTCATTGGAAGTTATTAAATGGTGCCAGTTATTATTTAGAGCCAGATGAGATTAAATATTCTATTTATAATTGTTACAATGATATTTGTCATCAAAAAAATGTACTATGCGTTGTCGAAAAATATTTTAACATTGTATTAATGTAGAAAACGTAACTTAAAATGTTTTAGAAAAAGTGCTTTATGTATTCTCTTATTGATATGTGATGGTATAGAGAGTTGTCCTGGACCGTCAAAAATTGATAACCTGTTAAAATTTAGAGGAATAAGCCAATTTC
This sequence comes from Euphysa ruthae, assembly GCA_035046665.1. Taxonomy (NCBI): domain Eukaryota; kingdom Metazoa; phylum Cnidaria; class Hydrozoa; order Anthoathecata; family Corymorphidae; genus Euphysa; species Euphysa ruthae. The sequence goes on along the minus strand of JAUZNK010004849.1, from coordinate 24,666 downwards.
ATAAATTATTCGTAGCTTATTAAATAACTATTCAAGCTTTGAAAAGTTTGTATATGACAACAGAAGAATTGACATTTTAAGTCTCTGGGAAACCCATACAAGCAATCTAGAAAGCAAACTTGATTATCTTTCTTTATATCATCGCTGATTACAAATTTGTAAAAAGAAATAAGTCAAATGAATAGGATGAAGTGTGTGTTGTTAAATATGTGATAAAATAAACTTTAAGTAAAGATATGGTTTAGAAAATCAAATGATGAAGGTTTATGATTCAATCAAAATTGTTTTACATGACTCAAAAAAAAAAAAACTTTTTAAGTGTTATAAATTATGCTCCAAATACGTCATTTTGTCTTCCATCAATTTATCTACATACGCTTATAATTCAATGATGTTACCTTTAGTCACTTACTTCTGTATAATTAATACAAACTTAACTGTTCGTAATTACTGTTAATAGTTCTTATAAAATTTTTGAATTCACTTGGTAGAAGAGCTAATCGTATTGTAAATACTGGAATCACTCATACGATAAACATCTCGAAAATTCATGACAATATAAAAAGAAGAGGATGCTAGTTCATCATTTCTCAAAGAAAAGGTCTGTGACAAATTGAAACAATATTTCAAAAGAATGGAACACTCAAAGTTGACTTAAAACATTTTCAGTACATTTACCGAAAAATAAATTTCAATATGCAATGAATGGACTTTATGACACAGGTTTATACATATTTACAATTCCTTACCAAAATTTATTTACAATGTACAAGCTTATACAAAATGTGATTTAACCCCAGTTAAAATGGTTTTGGTTTTTTTACTTAAAAGCAAAAAACATGCACCCAGTTAAAATTATAGCTTCCTGCTAATAATGGAGTGTACGTGAGGTTTGAGGGTGGTGACAAACGTGCTGATGCAATATGATTAAAGCTTGGGAGTGTGTATATCCACCTGTTGGAAACCTGTAAGTTATTTGCTGATCATAGAAAAAAATTACATTCCAAAATCCAGGAATAACTAATGAAGTAAAAAATCTATTTTTTTTACTGAAATCATTGCTTTCGCTTTCTTTTTCACTAGTTAATGTATCAAAATTTTATTCAAAATTCACAGTAGGATCAAAATCTGTTCCATTATTTACAATATCAAAATTTACATTTTTATTGTTTACAACATTAACAGCACTATTCACAATACAAACTTTGATGACGGTTCAATTCTTCTTTTTTTCCAACATAATTATTCTGACTAACTGATTTTGGAATTTTATCTTCAACAAATCTTTCACCAAAACATCATCCTCTTCTTCAAAGCCTTTGCATCATTCTTTCTATTCAAACTCTCCACACCAAAATCAGCATTGATATAAATATCAAATTCAGTACTGATGTCAAAACCATTTACTATTTAGGAAGTAAACAATCATGTCATGAGATAAGATATTTTAGGCGACATTTTGGGAGACAGTCTGCTTGTGTCTTCAGCAAATTACAAATGAAATCCTAGCATTTGTATAAGTTTCTACATACTCGAAATTCTGGAAGTATGGCTTAGTTGAAAATCAATTTGACAATTACGCGAACTGTAGAAGACGATTAACAAGTAGAAAAGAAATACTATACTCAGTTATTTGTGTTACAGACTTTAGAGGACAATGTGATTTTGAGAAGAGTTTATAAGATGCGATTGATAATGATTATTTTCATTTATGGGCTGAATAGATTCTTTAATTTTATGTGAGAAAAGTCTACTTCGCATTTCGACAATAGATTTATTTTCCCACATGATTTTATTGACTGAGTTGACAGATTTAAACATATTTTAAACCATTCACTATGTTACCAACTTTAAACTTACCTAATATCCCCATTGCTATTGCCTTCAAAACTGCAATCATAGACAAAATATATTTATAAATGTTTTGACTGATTAAATTATGATCAAGATTGTCGCTAAATTTTAAGAATAACCTAAATCATGAGAATCTAACTATAAATTAGCAAATTGGTTTGTTTCAATTCTTTTACTTATAGTTAATGTTTTTTTGAGTGTTATTCTTAGGAGTTGGAAACTGTAGACTGGCGTTCTTTCTAATGTAAATAAATATATTTTTTTGGTTTTGTCAAAGTTTTTGTGAAACGAATTTGTTGAAGCCATTGCTTCAAACTTGTACTCTTATGCATGAGTGGCAACAAAAATACAAGAAACAAAATTTGTTTCTGAAAGATACAGGTCTAGTTGGGAGCTTCCTGATAGTACAATATTTGTTGAATCTTCTAGGCATGGTGATTCCAAGAGTAAAGAAACAGCCTAAATGGAAATTCAGTAATTTTCTCATTTTTTTCAGAAATAAAATGACTTATGGGGTACTTTAGCTTCATTTTTAAATTACATAATATTTTTCAATTAGGATCCAATCAAATTAAAAAATTATAGCAAATTTAAGGATCTTGTGATCAGTGTTATTAAAGAAAAAAATATAAACTAAAATAAAAAAAATATTTTTTTCAATATCTTTATCATATAAGCCATGTTAAAAAAGCACTTGTCTGACGTCATAGAAAAAATGTTTTGGATGAAATCAAACGCTTTCCATTATTGCATATCTCGATATCTCGATATGCAATAAAAAAATTTGCAAATAAAAAGATCAGAATATTATTTGAAAGTTTTAATTTTTTGAATTTTTTCTTTCTTGGGAGAGCTTAAAAAAATAAAAATATGTGCTAGCATCTCACAATCCCTTTAACTATATAAATATATTACAATTTTTGGTTGTTTTTTTTTTTTTCTTTAATAAATTTGAAATCAGGTTCATGTCTTATCAAAACAAAAAAGCTGAAAATTATAGTCCTTCAACTGAAAATGAATGAAAGTATATCTAAACAAAGCTAAAAATATCCTCTGTTTGACTATTGGAAAAGCTTTATTTTTATGAAAAATTGATTGGGTCAATCTTTTTATATCCGTTATATTACTTTTTTTTGTTAAGTCATTGGACTTGAAAATGCATTTGGCATGCCAAAACTTTGAGATTGATTATGATTCTGCTTAAGTGAGCACATGTTTTTTATCTGCAAGTACTCTTATGCTTTATTATATTTCTTTAAACTTGAGTTACCTGTCAACTGCATAATTTTTGTTTGGATCAGTGTTTCAGTGAAAAATCCTGTTATTTATCACAAAAAATTTCTTTGAGAATCTAATATCTGTTTACCGTTTACACTTTTTTCTATAAAAAACTCATTTTGCTTAATCTTTAACAATTTTCTATGAAGCATTGACAGGCTAAGTTAAGCAAACAGACAGACAGAAAAAGTTAAACGGTAATGCTATTGATTATTACCATATAAACTCAAATTTTTTTTTTTGATTCCCCACACCTTAATATAAATACCTTTTTTTTTTTAGAATCGTGCTGAGAGCATTTCTTCAATGAAAATGAAAACTCAAGTTCCTATTGAAGATTCTCTCTTATCATTTGTTCTTTGTTTTCCTGGTGTTGGCGAAAAGAAAGCTATTGAGTTGTTAAAAAAATTTAAAAGTAAATTAATGTTTTTAAGCTTGCAAATATTGTAACTACTGTTTTGCAACCATTTTTAGGTTGTTCTAATCTTTTTCTTCTTGCTTTTTACAAATGAGAATAATGCTGTTTTATGCATTGTTAGTTAGAAAAATATACATATAAGTGAAATTCACATACATTAAATCTTCTGGTAAGAAACCAAAAACCCTGATTAACATAACAGTAGACAGATTTTAGCAGTGTTTTTGTTAATGAAAAGGTTACTGAGATTTCATTTTTTAAGTGAGCGGATCAGATAAATGTGGATAACAAATTATAAAAAACGAAAGTGGAAGTGTGAAATCTAAGTAAAATAAATATTTAAAAGAATGTATATTTCTATTTGCATCATGTCTTGTTATTGCAGCTTCTTTTTTTTTTCAAATTTCACCAGTCAGTTTTTTTTTTTTTTTTTTTAAGTTTCCATAATGGGGGGAGATCATCGAAATTCAAACTTGTTAAGAGATGATAACCCATGGCTCTGGCATACTTAGAGATCGCATTTGAGCTTATGGTAACTAACTGCTCAGCCATAACAGCACAACCATAAACTTATTGCATTGAATCGAATGCTATTCATACACTGAGTGGGTGATACTCAGATTTAAACCCAGTGGAAAATTATGGTTGTGAGTCATATCTTACCAACGGAGCTGTTCGGGTACAACTAGAAAAAAGACTTTTGCTTAGACCAACTTCTAAAGTTTATAGATTCATTTTTTAGCGTATTGCATTCTGAACCTGATTAATATCTGTAAAAAATTTCCTGTCAGAAAAACCAGCCTCTGAAGAAAGTGAGCCTTGAAAAATAATATAATTATGGACACCCTTCTCTTACAGCTCATGCATTTTTGAGTATAAATTATCTAACGACATGTGCACAAAGCAGAGTTCCCTTGTTAAATTTTCTTAAAAAGAATTTCTATCATTTGGAAAAAAATTTTTTTTCAGTCTGACACTTCTTTATTCATTTCTTTTTTCCTATTATTATATAATCGCCAGGGAAAACAAACTTTTTATTTGCATGATTTTTATTGTTGTTTTGGAATATCAAAGAAAGGAGCTATTTAAAAGTAGCCATTGTCTCCTTGAGGATACATTTCACCAATGCCAAAAAATTGAGTTGTAGAAAGTTTTTTTATAGAGTAAACATCATGTTAATAAGATATATGTGTTTTGCCATCAGCAGAACAACTGGATATTCTTCCTGCCAATAAATAACAGATAGAATGAAATATTTTTCTTAAAAATTTCAGCTAAGGTGCTGCTACGATTTTTGTTGGTCTTTGTTTTTAATAATGAATTTTGATAATTTGTTGAGTGTGTGATTTGTATTACCCAAATAATAATATAATATATTTATATTTATGATAATATATTTACCAAATAATAAGATCGAAATTTATTTTTATTTTTTTTGGAACAAATGTTTATTTAAAAAAAATTTTAGACTGAATCATGTGACATTGAAAAGCTTTACTTGACTGATATAACTATCTGTTAAAATCACAATTTTGGAGGCTTTGCCTCTAATTAGCTGTTTTATATATCTGCTTGTAATGGTTCTACTTAAATTTGATATGATTAGATTTCTGGTAATTTTAGTACGTAGAAGATTTCATCTGGCAAGCACTCAAACATAGCGCTGTAGTTTCTGTGGTATTTTGATATACGTTGGAAAAAAAATTTTTGAGTGCATCTTGCAATTTCTCATTAATTAAAAAATTGCACTTGCGGCATAAAAAAATATTTTGTCTTTGGCTAGTTATTTATCGATTTTATTTTCACGCAAATATTAGTTATTATTAGTTATTAAAAATTAGTTATTATTGGTAACTAATTGTTTGGGAAAAACGTGTTGACCTCAATGCCTCCCCAATCTTTAAGAATAGTACAAAATGAATTATTTCCTTAGCAATAAATGCTGAACAGCTTCTAAAATAATGTTATTACCTTTTTTTGCAACACTAGGGATTGTTTCGAAAAATCTATCAAACTAAATAACCAATTAGATGTTTTATTGCAATAAATATTTTTTAAGCTCATCAGCTTATTAAAAAACTCTTGACTTGTTTCAGCCTTATGATATTGGTATATGTCAGATATTGTTCAGTGAAATTTTGAGTAAGGAATTTTATATCTCAAAGCTTGGTTTTCTAGGTTTGTCCAATATTGTGAAAGCTACTTCTACTGTAAGTTACACTTTTTATTATGTTAAGTTTTAAATTAACTGGATGAAGTTTTTTTTATTTACATTTACATTAACTACTTTAATGCAGTTTATCTATCTACAAGTGCCAATACTTTTTAACTTTTTAATAATAACATATACCTTGCATATATCATAATTTTAAACAATGTCATATTTATCAATTTGTCATTTAACCTATGTGACTTTAAACTGCATTAATCACTTGCAATTCTTTAACAAGGAATGCTATAGAAAACAATCTACTTTATTGGTATCAAATTTGTTTGGGCATGATACTCTCATGCTTGTATGCATGTGCAAATAAATTTTTAGATGACAAATTTATTTGAAATAACCATGTATTTCTATAACAACACAGCAAGGTTTTATTTAAAGAATTTGAAAAAAAAAGAAGCTTTGTAAACATGATTTAGCATTTGATCACAATTAGGACATAGAAAAAATTTAGTTCTTAGGATTTACAAGATATTATTAACTGTATGAAACCGTAGTTAATTTTTTTCTCCAGCCCGCTTTCTCTCCAGATTGAGCACTTATGAGATAAGCATCTGCTTTGAGCAGGGACAAGTAAAAGGAGTTTGCATCGTCTTTAGAATAAGACTTTTTTTAATGTTGGGAAACCATACAATGAAATAAATTTCGTAGTCATTAAAAATGTTTATAATTAAAAATTTAAAGTGACTTAATCACAGATATTGAACAAAATTGTTCTTTTAGGGCTTGCAAGTGCAAACTCGCTGATACGAGACTATTTTATCTGGCTAATCATTCATTGGCTGTTATAATCAGTTTATATTTTTTAACATTAAAAGCCAGCCTTTACAGCGTTTTAATTTTATTTTAACACTCAAAAAAAGCCTTCCAATCCAAGTTTTAATGTAAAACAGTAACACTACTGGTGATTATTAAGTAATTGAAACAGAATGGTTTTGAATGCAATTAGCAAATAATTTATAAAATTTACCCTTGCGCACATATTAGCTCCAAAAGTGCAAATTAGTTACAAATTTTTTTAGAAAAAAGTTTTAAATCGTTTAAATGTTGAAAAATTTTAAATTATAGACTAAATATTTTTGATTTTTTGGCTGAAGTACTCTTTTTCCAAGTGTTTTCTTATAAAAAATAAATGTTTTTTTGTTTTTATTTCTTGGCGTATTATGTTGATTTTCTAATAATTGTTTTCCAGGAACTGGCTGTCATTGTTGGTACATCAACAGCCAAATCTATCATGAAATCTTTGAACGGCGACTGATACAGTAGCAATATATATAATTATAAAACAGAATACTTTTTTGTCTAAATATTAAAACTTTGTGCTATGTGGAATTTTTTGTAACAACGGTATTTTTTTCTTGTAATTTACAATGTCATTTCATTAGAAATTAGTTTAGGATACTAACTGTTTTAAATCAAACAATTGTTATGCAAACAAGAATTTAGCAAAAATAATATTTTACTTGTATGTAGATTTTATTTATCATATTTATTAATGTGTTTATATTTATTTAAAGTGACATGAAAAAAACAGAGATTTTTTGATTTAAGTCTAACATTGTACTAGTTTTTGTGTTATGCTTCTACAATGGGAAAACGAAGATGTTTGTGTTGTACAGAAAGAGTGAAACTTGTCCTCAGTTTTGTTGCTGGAGTTGTTTTCATTGCACTTGGAGGTGTGGCTATGTTGAAGTTTGATGGTTTATATAATAATATTGTTAAAAAGGTGAGACTTTATCACAATATAATTAAGCAGTTATGTTTGAGATCTCTATATAAAATAAAAGTATTAAAGAATAACTTCAACTACTCAAGATAATATTTATAGCCTAAAGAAGTCTTTTAATAGATTTTGAATCAGTCAAAGTATCACTAAAAATTAAAACAGTACTGTTTGAAATTAGTGTAAAATTATTTGGTTTTTCAAAACAGTCTCGAAATCTCTTTAGCAACAAATAATGACATTTTGAGTAATTGCAGCAATTGAAAAATTATTACAAATTGATTTTAGAATTAATTTTGAAGGTTCAGAATCTTTATTTATTTATTAACTAATTAACTAAATTTTTTTAATCATTATATATCCTCATCTTGGTTATATATCTATAAAATTGTGTCCTCTAATTAAGATGAGTTTAAATTGTCTTTAATATGTATTTTCATAATTTGTTTTTTATAATAACTTGAGTTCTTTGTGCTTTTCCTACTATAATATAAGTATTTTGAGGTTTTCACTTTTCTGCACTATTAATTTTGATTTTTTTCTCCATAAACTTGATGAGATTTTGTTTATCAAGATAATTTCTTAAAAATATGTTTTTGAAATGTGGTAATCAACCAATCAGACTATAGTATTATCTAATCTATGTCTTTGTGTTATTGTTTCTGTTGCAACTTTGTCATTTTGACTGGCTGACAGTGTTTATTGTTGTACAGTGCTTTGCCACGATTGGAAATTTCCTTAAAACTATATCAAATAAAAACATTTTCTTGAAATAATCTATTTCTGTTGTGTTTAGATGAAAGGTGCAAAAATCTAAGAATTTTATTTTTATAAAATTTTTATTTATTTCAATCTCTTTTGCTTCTCTAACGAAAAATATATGCCAGTATTCTGCTAGTGTCAAACATTATGTGGTTTATGGAGTGGTTTAAGAGATAATGATTTCCAAAACCAAAAAAAAATATAACAAGTTTAAAGTTTTTTTTTTCTTCAAATTTTATTTTATTTTATTAAAGGACTATAATGGGGTCTTGACATAAATGTGAAATTTTTTTTTAGCATTTTTACCATGTCATTTTTCAAACTTTCTTAGAACCTTAAACCCTTAACTCTTTGATGACTGGAAAGTTTGGTGACTGGAAAGGCAAGGCTTTCAGATGAAAAACAGTGAGCATGTGATTAAACCTGTAAAAAGTGTGTTTAATATAGTCATATGTTTAAGAAAGATTTAAGATTGTCTTAATATTTACCTTTTTCAAAACTATGACAACTTTTCTTGCTATTTTATTTCCTGAATGGAGTATAAAACAAATGCCATGCGGCCATTTGGATGCCAATTTTTATGATGGTCCCCATATTATTAGTTGGTTTATTAAATAAGTATCTTTCCACTTCGAATAAGGTCACAAAGACTTCTTGTTACAGCCATATAATTTTTTAGAGCCTACTTAATGAGGGATTTAGAGTTGAAAATTTGAAGTTTTATTTTTGTTATCATCGTTAACATTTATAATCACATTTTTGTGCGGCAAACATTTCAATCATTAACTTAAATCATTTTGTAACACTTAACATACTTGCATGTGAAGCAGGCAGGTAGAGTTATTTGATGAAGTGATTGAGTAAAACTTTTATAGCTGGGTGCTCTTTATAACGTCAACCTACTTATAATAAATAAGGGGTAAAGAAAAAAAAAAAGAATTAAATTTTCTGTAGATTTATCTAGCGAGTAGATTTACACTCACTGAAATAAAATTTAAAGAAATCGTGTTCAGATATGACCATTTAGTCCATTCAGACCATTTAGAAAACGGTCTTGAATACTGTAAAAGAAAGCAATGTTTATTTTTTCTTAAATTGTGGTCAATGTAGTAACTTAAAACCCTCACATCCTAAATAATACTGAAATATTTCGACCATGTGACAATGTGATGGATATGAAAATTACTGTTTTATAAAAAAATGTTACAATTAGAAATTATGTAAAAGAAATTGGAAGTAAGTTTTGTACGACCAAATTGTTTTATGGGTAATATATTATACAATTATTGTTCCATTTTGAACTTACTTAAGCATGGTTCATGAAATGAATTGATAAATCAGGGCAGAAAATATACTTTGTTAGTATAATGTAATGTCATTTATTTATATAAAAAATATCATCCTTGAGATATTTGAGATTACATTTCAAACTGCTATCTGTTATCTTGTTTTGTTAAAGTTTAAAAATGGCTAGAAAGATAAAAATTAACTATCTCATAAACAAAATTTTTATGATTTGTTACTTAATGATGCTGAGTTAGATATTGAATGACTGGGAATATGACTCTGATCGACAAAAATCAGTCATTCTCCAGATTCTTTATCCATACTAGAGGACTCAAATTGACCCCGAGACATTATAAATACTGAGTCAGCATCCAGCAGGGTCAGTCTTGCCTCGTGGGGAGGAAGACTTCTTCAGCCTTGGGAAATCTTCTCAGAATTGGTGTCTTGATAAAAATACTGGTTGGCAAATTCATAATTGTCTTCACGGGTATGTAGAGTATAACACCCGGTATTTTACCCCTCCTTTGCCTGTTGGTGTTAATGCAGTGCTGTCTGTGTTGCCATATCTGCTCTAGGGTGGCAAGTACAAGTCTTCTTACTGTCTCAGTTTGAACTTTGCTAAGTTTTTCAGCAATAACTCCACTCTCGATGATTCTCGACACATAATACATGTCTTTCCACCTAGGACTTACACTAACTTGACACATCTCAACATAAACAAAATGGTTAAAAATGTTATCACTACTCTTGATCATTCTAAGGCAACTGGTCCTTGATGAAATTCCTGTGGTAGTGCTCAAAATTTGCTTTACACAACTCTCTTCAATTTTCTGCAGGTTGTTTAGGAAGTGTGTCGTTGAATCCTTTTTTCCTTCTTGCTGGAAGCTGGCATTTGTTCAGAAATTCTGGAGAGCGATCTGCTCCTCATAGTTATCGTCCTATCAGCCTTTTTTCTGTCATAAGTAAGGTTTTCGAATCATTGATCAACGTTAATGTTACTTGTCACTTAGTATTGCTCAATTTGTTTTCTAATGGTGTGTGTTCTGATAGGTTCACTGCATGTTCTCTGACTGGCATCTATGAAAATGTCTATCAATCTCTTGATGTTTGTGGTGAATTCAAGGCAGTTGTACTTGACATCTCTAAGGCATTCAAAAAGGTTTGGCATGTATGACTTTTCCATAAGATGAAGTTATGGTATCTTGAGTGATGTTTTGAATATTGTTAAGTATTTTTCGTCATGCAGAGAAATCAAGGTGGTCTTCCATGACTCTTTGAACTGCTATTCTCTAAATTCTGTTGTCCCTCAAGGTTTTGTTCTGAGACTTAGTCTTTTTCTAATTTTCATTAATGATTTGCCTGATAGTGTTCTTTGTAAACTTGCTTTATCAGCCGATGATACTACTTTGTAATTATCCTTAGAGAAGACAAACAATGGTTTTGATAAGGTTGATATGGGAGCTGATTTGGAAGATGATGTTTGCACTTTTGTTTTGTTGAATAAGGTGAGAAATGGTTGGTATCATTTAAAGCTTGTAAAACGAAGCTTCTTTCCATAAAACGCTTAAGGGCACCTTTCCTCCACTTGTGCAGATGAATGGTAGTAAACTCATTGAATCTGAATGTAGGTTTGATTTTTAGGCCTAACATTCTCAAATAACTTTTCTTAGAATTCTTATGTTAAATCCATTGCAAAATCTTGTTCCATGACGGTTTGATCTCTGGTCCAGGTGTGATTCTTTCCTCCTGAGAGTATACTTTATATTCATAAGGTTTGTAACCTTTGACCATGTATTGAGTATTGAATATTGCTGCTATCTTTCATGACCAAATTCTCAAAATCAATTCTCTTATTCGAATCTAGTTGGAAGAAGTAGCATTTTGTAACATCTTTTTCAATTATCCTAACATGAAAATTTCTTTAATTAAAATTTCTTAAATTTAATGTCATTCTGATTATTTGATAGAGTTTTAACATAATTTCAAGATGAATAATTTTAATTGAGAGATGAAGAGAAAATTTCTTTACGCTATAATGTAATTTTGTTGAAATTTAGCTTTATGCTATTCAACAGAATAGTATTTTAATGCTCTTTTTTTATAAGCTTATTTTAAAAAATTTTAACAATTTTTTAGTTATTTATTTGCTTTTCCATTTTAATTTTAATTCATATAAATTATATTAAATATATATAGAGTTTCCTAAAAGTATTGACAGCTTTTTAAAAATTCAACTCTCCAGTGTAAACCTTTGAAATAGCAATTATTTTTAATTTGTGTATATTAATTATGTACATGTATTTTCAAAAACAATTTTTATATTCATATAAATACAATGATATAATTAAGAAATTTTCTAGTGAGTGTATGGCTCACATTTTATTTAACTGAGATTTCTGGTGAATCTTTTAAAAACAATAACAACAAATAGATGAAAGGTGTCTAAATATTATATAATTAATGAAATTTTTAGGCGAAAATGTGTCCATTAAAAAAATCTTTTAAATAACTTTTTAATATCTGCAATAATATCTTTTATTATAATCTCATTTACTTGGTTCCACTCCTTTCTTGTCCTTTTGCTTTCACGTTCTATATTTTTCATTAATTTTTGCTTTCATGGTTTTGATGTATTTTGTTGCTGCTTTAAATTTTCAAGCGCACTTCTAAATTGCTTCTAAAGATACTTTATTACTTTTACAGCTTTTGTTAAAATTACTTATTATTTTAATTTGTCGTTGTTTAAACATTATGCAAGATGACATTGATTGTACTTTCATTTTTCAATAAAATTTCTTTTCTTACTAAGGTTATCTAGTTTAGGCAAATCATCCTGAGCACTTAAATTGGTATACTGGTATTAGTATTACTGCTAGACTGAAAAAGGTGACTGTAATGTTTCTGAAAAATTTGGCATTTACAGAGCCATTACGTGTGTCTTAAACTTCAAAAATTATGTCACTCCTTCATTTTTGGAACTCCTAATCTCACCCTCTGTCCATTAGACTTTATGTTCTGTTAATTTGCTTTCTATTTTTTTTTTTTTTTTTTAGAATTTTCATCAAGTCATAATGCAAAAGCACAAAACAGTTTTAGATTTTTGAAAAAATTTATTTGGTAATGGTCGATTTAAATTCAAAAACAACATTTTTGAAATATTCTCAAAAAAAATTCTTTGATTTTTCGTGTACCATTGACGGCGCCTTCTTTATTTAACCAAATGGTCACCTGCTTTCCTATTTTCTTTTTCTTTTCTTTGTGTATTGGTGAATATGCTTTATGATGTAAATACCAATGCTTTATGATGTAAATATCATTGTATTTTGTTTATGAACTCTTGATTAGTAGTTATCTTCATTCTAGAAAGTATATCATAGCCATTTGTTAAATAAACTTCTCTTTTTTTAAATATTTATTAGATCAATATTAACTTAATAATTAAACAATTGATAAAAATGATAAATATTTATATAAATATTTGACAAATATTTGTTTAATTATGTAATTTTTGGTGGTTACTTCAAAAGGAGAAAGTGCTTTATATGAACTTTTTATACTAGGAATCTAATCCTGTTTATTTTTGCTCTAGGAACTTGTTATTTCAAAAGGTTCTGAGATGTTTGACAACTGGCAATCACCACCTGCTCCTGTTTATATGCAGTATTTCATATTCAACTACACCAATACCAACAATATATATGCTAAAAAATCTAAACCGGAAGTCTTTGAGTTAGGACCCTATTCGTATAAGTATGTATTAGTGTGTGTTTAAATTTTCCTTAAAAAAAGAAAAATTTTGGTTTCAACAAAAATTAAACTATGAAATCAAAAGTAAAAAAACAAGTTTAAGTATCTTCAATGGTAGAAATTAGTTTTAAAATTTAAAATAAATTACACATATATTATGATTATTTATTATTGATTACACATATGCAAAGATATATGCTTTTTAAAAAATGGTGCTCTCTTGTGAAAAAAAATTTCTTTTTCAAAGTTTTTTTAAAGATAGTAAAATAGGATTTACAATCGCAACAGCAAACAATTACAACAAAGATAACATCAAAGCTTTATAACAAATCATTAAGGAAACAGGGGAATGAAAGCATTCTAAAAATTTTTTTAAAAATTCTAAAAATGAAATGAAAATGCAATGAAAGCATTCTAATGGTTGCACCATTTGCAAAAAAGCGAAAGCACCATTTTGAAATTTATTAGGATAAGCTTGTTAAAGACCCCAAAATAGAAAAGTTTAATTAAGATATGGAATATTCTTGAAAAAATAACTAAAAATGTAATGCGAACCTAATAATTCTGTCAGCATAGCGCAATTATATTTTAAATTTTGAAGTCATGTTTGTTGACAACAATTTTAATAATTGAAGTTGGAAATTTTCAGTTGCCGTCATGGCTGATAGCTCTCCAACAATTATATCATCTTTTAATGGAGTTGCAAAGAAAAAAATCGTTTTATCTCTAAAAATGGTATGTGTGTTTAGTTAATGCAGCTAACGGAAGTGTAAAGCGTATGGCTAATTGAAATCTATTTTTATAATAGGCGTATTTCCATACAAGATTGTCACTTAACTTGTGCACAAAGTGTAAAGCTTGTCTTATTCACTTCCTGGTGTGCTTTCAACTGCAAACAGCAGACCAGATTTTATAACAAAAAGGAGGATTATCATTCACTTTCAGATTTAAAATCTAATTTTTTAAATAGTTAACTCAAATTATTTGATCATAGTGATGGTTTGGTTTCAAAAAAAAAATACGGCTTAAAATCTTTACGGCAATGAATTAAAGAACGTCGTTGCTCAAGTTGAACTGTGACAGACTTAAAGTTGAAACTGTTACTGAGCAAAGTTAAAGTCATGTCATCTTTTTTCGACATGGAATAACTAATTTTTTTTTGAGAAGTACTTGAAGTATGTGAAAAAGCTGCATGCATTATGTTGTATAAATTATACTTACAACATCGATAAACAGAGTGATGGTGGAAGTTTTTATAAATGACTATTCTTCACACAAAATTCGCTGATGATGAAATCAGTCAAGAAGTTATGACTGTTTAATCAACATTAAACATTTTACTAACAATGAAGTGAGATATTTTTTTGCAGGGGAAGGTAGTCTTTGTCCAGAACACCGTGTAAATTTTCACAGGTTTAAACTTTCACAAGTTTGACCCTTATTTACATATGTTGTAAAAGTTGGTTATTATTGTTAAGGTAGATATAATGGAGATGAAATTAATTGGGGGATTTCAGTCTTTATTTTTCTTTGTGCCTATCTCATGGTAAGAACCAATCTTATTAGTGAGAGCTAAGGCAAAGTTTTTATAGTTTTTCTGTAAAATTTTTAGGATTAATCAATTTTTTGGGGGAAAATGTGGTAGATGAGGGAGGAAATACATGTGTTTGTGGTTTTATGAAGTTTTGGGTGTTAGCAAATTTTATGGCCGGAAGGAAAAAACTATTTGTGTAAGTTATAAGTTTTAAGAATTTTAATTTGCCTGAGAGAAATAAGGTGATAATAGTTAATGCAAGGCTTTCTGTACATGGAGTTATCTGTTATATTACATATACATTCATATTATATTGCATATTTTTTTCTTGTATTCAATTTTCAATTTTCATTATGTTATTGCGCTGTAGCCTTTTCTATGCTTTTAAAAAATTTTTCACAGATGTATGTATAAAAATACATTAAAGGAAAGATTAACCAAGAAGCTCTTAAGTTCCATTAATTTACCAGCTGGAGGATTATTCGTAAATTTTATTGGCAGCATTTAACGAAGAAATGATCTTTGCAGAAATTTTACATTGAAAAATTGTCAACCAGGCCTTATTCCATTTGTCGGGATCATTATATGTGTTATACTTACATTTTTTATACATGCCTTGTTATTTATCAAAAACTTAAAAATTTTAATAGCAATTGTTCTAGTTTTAAAAGAGAAGTCCAAAGATTTGATAATTTTTTAAGTGTCCCAAAGTATTAGTTTTTTTATGTTTCAATTTTCATTGGATTTATGGGTTGTTGACTTTTACTTATCTTGTCAGAAGATCTCTTACATTGCAAGAAGATGTTATGCTATATCAAACAACCAACCCTCTGCACAAATAATAATATAATAATAATAAAAATAATTATTTGAGGCTATTGTATCAACTCAATTTAGTTTAAAAGTGCATTGGTTAAATGCGTTGTACCTATTGTTCATACGTCCCTTACAAATATGCCATATTTTCATAATATTTCTGAATGATTTTTTTTTTTTTTTTTTTATGCTAGGGCAAACATACACTATCTGATTTCTGCTATGTTATGAGCTAGGAATTAGCTAACGGCTTTGCCAAGGTTTTCATGTGGATTTGAATTAATGACGCTTTTTTTTTTTTTTATAGGGAACTTCGCAACAACGAGATTCTTAATTACAGTGAGCAGGAAATTACATATTTGCAAAATTATTCTTTTGTGTTTGACAAAGCGACATCTTGTGACTTTTGTGATGAAAAAGACATAGTCATGACACTGAATGTACCTATAATTGTAAGTACTATTTAAGTCAACTGAAAAAATCAGTCAGTGCAAGTTCTCATGAAGCTGAGTACAAGTCTTTTTTGGGTGGTGTTCATTGTTTAAAGAGAATAAAATTCTGATAAATCCAAAATTTGAATAGTGATGACATGTAGCACCATAAAGTAGTTGTTATAACAACTTACAAAATCACAGTGGGTGTCCTTGGCAGGCAAGTCAAGAAAAAAATGATTTTATTTGAAAAAGCAACATGTTTGCAACTTTACTATGATTGTATATTATGTTTTACATGTAATACTGAAAATATTAGAGAATAACAAAAATTCTGTGGGACTTGTAAAACTAGACATATTTTAAATAGAAATTTTACAGTCCCGTTTTATTTAAAAAGATATGTAATTCTTTCAGACAATATTAAAAAGCGTGAAAGAGTTGGACATAACAAAGGGCTCTTCGATTTTAAAAATATGGGGAATACAAGCATTCAATTCATACCTTAGTGACATCAAGTTATTTCATAGTCTTACTGTCCATCAACTTATCTGGGGCTATGAAGACTCGTTTCTTGCAAATATCAAACCTTTAGTGGCTATTCTCCAAGGCTTTGGTGCATCACTGCCTCATGTTAATTCTTTTGTAGCGTTACAGGTATGTTTACAAAAACTTTATTTCCTCAATTAGCATCCAGTCTTAGATGATACCCCTTTTTGGGCATATTTTTTATTAATAAACTGGTAGGAATACCAGATGCTTAAATTGTTGTCTTTTTATTTTTTTATTTTTACATTAATAATTACAGCAAAAATTCTATTGATAGATCCTGCATTTGTGATATTAAAAACAGGCATTTGAACAAAAAAAATAGGACCTACTTTGATTAGGCAGTTTCTTAGAAATGTGTAAAGATGATAATAAGGCCAGATATCTCGAAAGTTTTTGTAAATAATTCTGGATTTTCAAATTAATATTCCCAAGCATGATCGTTTTGAAGATTTTTCAAAATCAGTTCATTTTACTTTACGGAAATTTTGCTTAGACATATAGAGGATCTTTGAACTTATTTACCTATTGCGGGAAAAGTTTGTTCTTAAGGTTCTGAAACATCTTTACTAAAAAAATTACACTTTTCCTTCTCAAGAATTTTTCCCTTGACTAAGTATGTTAAAAAATGCTATTTCTGATTTTTTTCTCATGTTTGCTATTTAGAACATTTAATTGGTTCCTTGCCTAGATCCTTAAATGTTTAAAATTTAGTCCGGCAAGGATATTTCTCAAATTTTTTTAAAGCATATATTTTGTATTACTTTTGGAATGTTGGTCATTTTAAAAGTTATAGCGGCTGCACTCAAGGTTCAAATTAAAAAAATTTTCTTGATATGTTTTTTTTCTAGATATGTTCTGACTCTCAAAAAATTTTTATGATGCTAGAAAATATGTTTCTGATTACCTGCAGTCATCTTTTTTTTAGAATTTTTTTACTTTTTATCTTATTAAAGTCTGACTGATGGTTATAAATCTTTTTTTCCAAGAGTACGTTAGTCACTGTTTTTACTCTTGATATATATGCCAGTCTATGTGTTCATCTATCACTTTTTCCTAGATTTTCTTATTAGCTTTCCAAAAAGTTTCCTGATGGCAGAAACTCATTGAAAGAAACAAATTTTGTTGATTTGTTAAAATTTTCTTCTCACTTAATTTATTTTTTATTTTTTTTTTCAAAATTCCATTGTAAAATGACTTACACTTCGGTTTTGCAAAAATTTATTTGTTAATAGTAAATATTATAATTTATGATAATTAAACATGTCAGTTACTATGAAAATATTTTCAGGAGGTCAAAGGCTTAAATAAATATTTTTCGCTAATTGCTCTTGTTTATTGTTAGAAAACATTATTCATGATCATTTGATCATTTGTCATTAAACGCTATCTCAATAAAATAATTAGGCAGTCATCCAAAAATGGAAAAAGTGGAGTTCAGGTTTTATTGGTCATGGAGCTCAAGTTTCTAAACCTTAAACAGTGCCCAGCTCAGGTCTAAATTTACCATATTTGGTCTGAAATGATATTTGAATCCTGTTAAATAAATTCCACTGAATTTTTTAGTTAATATTATTTCAGATAATCGTAGCATGTTTGCATTTTTAAATAGTGCATTAAAAAATAACCAAAAAAGTGTAAATTAATTTTTTTCATTAAATTTCTACCAATATATTTTTATTTATTTAGATAATATTGCCATATTAGGTGCTGAAATTTGGTTGAGACCTTCTCAGGTTAAGGAAATCAAGTTTTAATATTTTATTTAGTGAATATTGAGAAGTGTTTTCTAGATTACTTCTCTTAATATATATATAAATATATATATTTTGCTTCTTTAGTTGAATAATTTTCTTTAGTACAATGGTTCCAAGGCAGCTGAAATGACTGGAAATCTAACAATATTAACTGGTAAAAGCAACATAAACGATGTTCAAAAAATTATCAAATGGAAAGGGGCTAAGTAAGATATTAAGACTTTAAATTGTAAATCTGTTTTAAGGAAAATTTGAATTTTCAGGTATAAGCTATAAGGAAATTTTTGTGGTGATGCATAGTTAAAAATTTGTTCAAATGTATGATTATTTGCTGACATACTTTGACATAATATAGTGTAAGTCTTCAAGGAAATGTAAGCTTTAAAATCTAGCCACAATCAAAAAATTTAATAGCATCTAATTTAGCTCTGATCGTTTAATTTAGTCATACTAATGAGACCTACTGGAGGACAGAATATGGTAGAATGTTAAATGGAACAGGTAAAAATATTATCAGATAAACATTCGTCGTGTTCAGCGATTTTGTATCAATCAATGAAGATTTAAGATTTACTATTTTTACTTAAGGTATCACAAAAATAAAATCCCCAAAAATAATTTTAAATAATTTAAATAATAATTTTACTTTATAAATGATGTCCAAAAGTTTTCCAAAAATTTTGGTTGACCATAAGAAATATCTTTTACAATATTACTTGCTCGGTTTAATTTGGAAATTATATTGGACCTACAATCATGGACAAAATATTATGAGACCTTAATATTGAAAAAAAAAAGTACCACAAGCAGTTTTTTTTTTATGAATACTGATAGTATTTTTAAGGGTAAGTATTTCATCAAAGCTTAATGTAAAGTTTTGATGGACTGTTAAAAGTACACGTTCAAAAGATAAAATAAAAATAACTCCGAGTTTGAATAACGCTCAAAAGCTCACGAATCCTATTCAAGCAACTGACCTTGTTATTGGCTTGTACACACAACATTCCAATATGAGTTGAAAAATTTAGTTTATAATCTATCGTAATCCTAAGAAGCAGAACTTCTTTTTTTGTAACAATGTTCTTGTTAAATATATAAGCACTATTGGCGGCAATCTTATCTCCTAAAGACATTATTTGAAACTTTGCAGGAATATGTGCCATATAATTAAAACAGAACTATTGTTGTAATCATGATTGTCAAGTGAACAGAATATTTTCTAACAAAGTATTGCAAACATAAAGAGTATTGCTGTCTGCAAAGTTATAAATATCACAATCTAGTACAAAAAAGAACATATCATTTATAAAAATATTAAATAAAAGAGGTCCAAGTATAGACCACTGAGGAACACCAATATTAATAATATCTAACCATTCACTAAAAATAGATCCCAAATTTATACTTTGTTTCCTTGGCTGAAAGTAGCTTTTTACAAGACGTAGGCTTTTATCTGGGAAACCGCTTGCAGATAATTTAGCTATGTAAAAATCATGGGGAATACAGTCGTAGGCTTTAGACAACTCTATGAGGATTGTACCTATTAAGCTTTTCTCGTCTAAACAATTTTGGGCCAAAAAACCTTGACGAAAACCGCACAAAAAGGGAGAAAACTTACCGTAAAAGAAACTGTTTGCTTGTTAAGACGAGACTCTTTCAACACTTTAAACACAGTTGGAAGTATACTGATGGGACGATAGTTCCCTTTATTTACGGTGTCTGTTTTTATGGGCAACAATTATGTTTGTCCATATTAGCTCATCTGGGTGGGAACTGTAATTGTTGATCAAAGTGTTAATGCAATTAGTTAAAATGGTTCAATATGAGTGGATTTAAGAAGAATAAGTGGAATATCATCACTTCTTTAGTTTCTTGACAACCTTGTAAACTTCCGTGGAGTCTACATGGCTAAATTCAAATTACTTTTTATGCTTAAGGTTTTTACAAATTGCACTAATACTTGGATATAAATCAAAATCTGATATCGAATGATGCAAAGGCCTTTTTGATACAGGATCATAGACAGGAGTTAGCCACGGTCGAATATTTAAAGAACTAGTAATAAAATATACATTAAAAATATCTACTTCTCTCATTCGAAATAAGATTACTTTTATCTAAAAAAAGAATTCTTTCTTTATTGCTAAGAGGTTTATTAGACTAAGAATTTTGGCTACAAAAATAAAACTTAAAATCAGATAAATTTTTTTTTATATAAGTTTGTTAAATTCTTGATATTTAACCATTTGAAGCAATAGCTTAGAATATTTTGTTTTAAACATCAGACAAATTAGATGATGACAATCACTTAGGCCCGTCTCTACAGAATGGCTGTTCTTAAATAGAGTTCGTGCATTTGATTAAATATGGTCAATACAAGATCCCTTGCTAGTTTTAAAACATGTGTTGACTTTAATTAGATTGGAAAGACTTATAATTTCCCATAAATTTTCTAAGATGAACCATAAACAAACAGTTATTCATACTTATATATATAAATATATATATAAACCTGAATATTCAGTGGTGACGGATAGCTAGTGAGTCTTCTGGTAGGCATACCTGACCTTATTAAAACTAGCAGGCCTCCACTATTACCACTGCTATTTTAATATTATGTCATATGAGGGTTAGAGCATGCGTGACTAGGAGGAGAGATATTGTTAGTGCCATAATGAACCACACTTTTTTTGAGACCTACTCAAGAGTTTTTCTACAAATTATCAAAAAAATTTTAGGATAACTTTTGATTCAAATAATTAATGAAATAAATTATTTTCAACTAATTTTTTCAGAAAATTTCCATACTTAGGCTACAATTAAAAGTCCTTAGTACGCACCTAGCAATCTTACAAAAATCTCTGTGGAAAAACATTGACGATAAACGAGGGTCCTATGAACCTATATACGGTTGCCCATAACATTTTTTCTCAGTAATCATTCATTATTATTTTTCCGGAATTTTTGGGTGAAGTCCTGAAAACATAACATTAAAGAAAGTCAGAGGGTACATTAGTCACTTAGAGCTTGTTTTACTTAATACCTTTAAAACTGCGGTTCTGGCAATCTTAGCTCGTCAAAGTAATGGTCCAGAGTTTATAATGATTTTCAATAGAATACGCAAAGAAAGGTATACTTAAGAACATGTTAAAGAAGTGATTGCTTTGCTAAGCGTAGATACATCAAATTGGCTTAGTTAGTGTTTTCTTATGCATTTAGCTGCGAAGGAAAGTATTCATTTTAAAATAAATACCAAAATAGTCTTTTATAAAAACAGGAGATTTTGGCCAGGATTGTATACTGACATTATATATCATAGTTTATTTCCTTAATTTTTTTTTTTTTTTTACTACTGAAAACTTTCTGAAAATTTTAGTTATTTTTATTCTTGTTCAATGAGAATACGGGTGTTTTGAAAAAAAGTGGTTATTCTACAATGAAAAAATTTTCTCGATTTTTTGGGTACCATTTTGCAGTTCATAAATCACTAGGCGTTACTCTTCAATTCTTACGTTTATTAATTAATTAATTAACTTAACCAAATAATCTTGTTTCTTGGTTTTCAGGGTTTTTGCGCAATGATGAATGAATATCATTGCGCAATGATGAATGAATATCATTGCGCAATGATGAATGAATATCATTGCGCAATGATGAATGAATATCATACTGAAAAAAAACTAATAAATTTACCGGAGCATAGAAAATTTAGAAATTTAGAAAATAAAGATTTAAGAAAATCTTTGCTAGAAGAGTTGAGCCGTACAAGAGAAAAAACATTGACATTTGTGATGAAAATTATTTTTTGATTATTTTATTAAAACAAGCAATAAACTTAATTTGGCCATTATAAATGAATTCAATAATTATTTTGTAACACTAATTGATACAATTTACATGTTCTTGCTACCTGCTATCATAAAGCTAGAGTTAAGGTTTTGAAAGAGTTTAGCCTAGCCTGTTTTATTAAGTTATTATCCAATGATTTGTTGCTTACCTTCATCTACTTCCAGCATACTATACGACCGTTTTATTTTTGAGAATATATGTATGGTAATAAAGAGTTAATAATGTCAATGCTTAAGTTATGATTTTATTCTGTTGACTTTTGAATTTAATTTTGTTCAGCATCTAAACTTTTCAAGGCATAATTTGCTTAGAGTGCTTGATAATGAAATGAAGGTTTTTGTACGATCTTTTATAATTTCCAAATATTCAGATCAGGTTTTAAACTTACAAATATTACAAGTTAACCATATTTTTGAAAACCCATTATACACTAGGGTTTATCTAAAACCTAATGATAGTTTTAGCTTTGAAAGATGCCTTCTTTATAAACTAATGTTTTTATCCACCAGTTGAAATCCCTTAGTCAAGAAATGTCTTTGATTTGACGTTAACTTGACTTTTTTAGATGGAACGCGTACCAAACCATTTTTAAAGAAAACAGACCGGATATATATGTTCAATGCTGATATTTGTCGGTACGTTTTATCATTTTTTCCCACACCATTCAAATATCTTTATTAAAGTTTGCGTGAAGTTGTTTGGAAAAAATTGTAGAATGCATTGTTTATTTCTAATCACCTGCCAAATTAACATTTAGCAGGTCTTATGAACTTTTGTTAACTTTTCTCTTGTAGCAGCCAACACCTTTTTATTTTTTTGTTCTTAAGTCGGTTTTTTTGGATAAAGTCTTCATGGATACTGCTTTGTGTCTGGCTCTTAACTCATACCTTTAAAACTCTAGTTTGTTTTAGAGTTTAAATCATTTGTAAGAAGAGATATAGGAATAGTTGAAATCATCTCATTGCTTAAATATTTATTCTGGTTACAGTTCTGGAGACAACCTGTTCTTGTTTTCTGGAAAATATTAATAAATTTCTAGTTTATATGGATTTTATTAGGACCAAAAATATATCATTTACTCACCCTTTCTGATGCAGACTTTAGGTTGTTTTTTGCAGTAAGAGGATATGGGATTGCTATAATCTTTTGCACTGGTCTTTAAGATAACATAAGGAGTTGTTGATGACATTTCCTTGAACAGGCTTCAAATTAGTTGAATTGAGATTTAGGTGCAGGTAAGTTGAAATTTCTTCTCTACATATGTCCAACAAATCTAAGTCAGAAAGTACAGATGATATTCTACTTAATCAACCATGCAGGTTTGGTTGGTTTTTTGGTCTTAAAATTCTTGTTTAATTTTCATCCAATCTGTCTCTCATGGCACTAGTTAGCATCAAGCTTTCTACGCCTTATAACATCATCCTATCAACTATGGATCTGAAAAATTGGATTTTAAAGTTTCTCGTCAAGTTTGATTTCCAAATCTTGTCTCAATTGTTCAGCATCTTTCAGGCAAGTCCAATTTTAGTTTCCATATCTTTTTCACTAGTTGAAGTCCAAGAGCCAAGGTACTTGAAATCGTCAATTTTTTAAAATCAGCTTCTCTTTGATTAAACATGATATATTCTGTTTTCATGTGGTTAATATTTAAACCAATGGCAGCAAAACATCACATTCGACTATGCCAAAAAAAAAATTGCTGTCAAAAATGTAAACCATCATTTTTCAACAATATTTCTGTTGTTTTTTTTATTTTCAATCTATTGGTTAAAAAATGGCAACAAAAAAAAAAAAAAACTGATCTCTCACATGAGCAAGCGAAAAGAGCTTGAGAAGTAAACAAAGCTTAATATTTATAAATTTAAGGACCTTCCTTATTTTTTTTTGCGGCATAGATTGATATGGAAATAATTTTGACTGATTGAAGGTCATAAAATGATTGATCTTGAATAAATTTTGTGGATCTAATTTTTGAAGTAATATTGCAGAATTTTACCTACTATATAAAATACTTTGTGATATGATGCAGAGTTAATTTTTGTAGATCAATAAAAAACAACATTTTTTGTAATTCAATTTGCATGTATTAGTGCCAAATCCGTTTAATAAAAATAGTTTTTTGCAATAATTAATTCATTAAATAATTCATTCATTTATTATTTATTATTTCGATAAAAAATCAATAATTTTAAAAATTGTTAAAAATTGAAAAAAAAAATAATCTTACTTTAACAATTTTTTTTATTGTGGTTTTTGTGTTATTGTGGTTTTTTTGTTATTGTGGTTTATTGTGGATAATCAATCTTTGCAATGTTTAGCTGTTATGTTTGGCTTTAAAAAAACCTTTGTTTTGCTGATTATATATATAGATATATATATATATTTATGAATATATCTAAATATATATATATATATATGTGTGTGTTTGTGTGTATAT
>JAUZNK010004848.1:0-10237 GCA_035046665.1 Euphysa ruthae | reverse complement strand
CTTTAGATTAGAAATATTTTTTGTTGATATCATTATCTTTATTTCGAAATTAGTTGAAATTTAAACAGCAAATTAATCTTTTTATTTGATGTTATTTTCTTTAATTTTTCTGTTATATTTAACCGCTCATACACTTTATAAGATCTTTTCAATTAGTCGACATGCTACCTGGATTCATAAGATTCAATTTCTCATAAACTAGCCATTTTTGTAATCCGGATTTCTGTTGTTTGCTTTTTAGTTTCTTCCTTATAAAAGAAATTAAAAAAAAAAAATTATTTTTCAAACTATAAAAATGAAATTTATACTACAAATATTATACTTTTTGTAATTTTATCATAAGCTTTAAATATCCATACAACACTTAATGTCTGATTTTATTAATTAATGTGCACTTACTTCAGCAATTTATCAATGATAACTAGAGTTAAATTACCACTACAAATAAAAAATATAAAAAAAGAAGAAAAACCAAATGAAAAATATACCTAGGCCAGAGTCATACTCATTGTATTCACCGTCGATAGACATCTTGGACTTTCTTTTTTTTTTGTTTTATTTAATCATAACAAGCAGGACATTTAATTTTCTATTTCAGCAACAGATAATATTTCGGAAAATTCATTTAGAATATGTAAATCAGGGGGTATATTTTGAGAGGTTATAATGGTATCTTATATTCCTAAAAGAAACATTCATACCCCCTTAAACAAATTATTCACGAGCGAATGATTTATTGCAATGGAGATCTAATCCATTTTATTTTCATTTTGAATGTTTTGTTATAGTTGAAATAAAAACGTATAGAATGAATCATTATAAATTCTTAAACTATTTGTAATATATCTATTGATAGATAGATGCTGAAATTCTTAAATTGCAGCTCTTAGTCTGTGAAGTTATATCTTATAATTTACAGTGGATGCAATCACTCACTTTTACTGAGCATTCATTTCAAAAAATAATTTTGGTTTCGTATTTCTCATTAATGAAACATATCAGCAAATGCATGAGTGATAGGCGATTAAAAATTTTTTTACTAGCGTGGAAAGTCATCTAGACAAGTCAGCTAGCCAAGTAAATAAGTTTGTGGATCCGTAGCGCAGTGGTCTAAAGAGCCGAACTACAAAAACCATAGTATAAAAAGTTAATTTCGGGCAAAATTTTGTAAAAGAATTTAGACGGTGTATGTTTGTCCATGTCCTGTGTCCCAAATTCGTAATATATGTATCTATAAAAAAATGAATCAAGCAAGTTAGCTAAGTGAGGTAGTTAAGCAAATGTGCTAAAAAATCCATGTAAGCGAGCATATTTTACAAAGCAGCTAAGCAACTGAAGTCAGGTAAGCCAGCCAACTAAGCAGCGTAGTTAAGCAACATACTTAACAACTCAGCTAAACAGTGCAGCCAAGCAAGCCAAGCAAGGAAAATTGCTGACCGAGTCAGTTAATTAAGTGAGTAATATTGTTTTTGAAAGAAAACATTGAACAACTGGCACATTTTTATTTTTCAATGGATTCCCTTTTTTCAATTTAAATATGTGGTAAAAGTTTGGAAATGTGGAGCCGTTTTCATTGTCATGTTTTGCTCAAAGCGATAAAAACATTCTTAATTTAACAGGTCAATGTACGTGAGAAGAACCTGATATTTTTAGCTTCTGATGTATTTAAATCGAAAAACTTGTTATCTTGCTCATGAATGAGTTATTTTCATATTATAGATTCAAGTTTAAAACTGCGAAAGTGGAAAGACGATAAAACACCCTCTCGCTGAAGGAACAGACTAATAGTTTTACAGCAGTGTTGTACAGAAGTCTCCTTTGTAGTTAAGAATTTTTTCTGACAAACAAAGTGAGTATTTTATTGGTCGGCGGGAAATATGGGCCACAATGTTTGATAATCAAATATTGCGACCATATATAAAATGTTCACTCTTTTTGTCCGAAAAAAATTTACTGGGACAAGGAAAAGGAAATCATCGAGCCTTTCAAAAAAAAACGCCATATTAACAGCAACGATAAAATTAATGAAACTAATATTTGTGATATTGTTTCAAAGTTAGTCCAATGCTAGCAACTGAGATGGAAAAATCAAAAGAAACTCTTACTGATTTTTTTTTTTTTAAATGAATCCTTGACATTTATTTCAACAAATAACTTTTTTATAATTTAATAAAGCGGTAATTGAACTAAAATAAAAAAACCGAGTGGAAGTCACAAACACAGCTATTATTTATGTTGGATAGTATTAAAAAATCTTCTGTTTTATCTAATACAAGCCTCCTTTAAAAACGATATTTTCCAAGTAAACTAGAAAGTTCTAAAGCAAATCCATTACTCAAAAAAGATTTGCTACTGCTA
This sequence comes from Euphysa ruthae, assembly GCA_035046665.1. Taxonomy (NCBI): domain Eukaryota; kingdom Metazoa; phylum Cnidaria; class Hydrozoa; order Anthoathecata; family Corymorphidae; genus Euphysa; species Euphysa ruthae. Next base: position 7,879 of record JAUZNK010004848.1, on the reverse strand, counting down.
TGCCATGTACACTTATTTCTTTTTTTCTAAGAAACTTTAGCTGGGATACCCTCGAAACTAAGAAACTCTGGTTACTGAGAATCTGCCTGCTTAGAAACTTTTTAAATCGGTTAACTTATGAAAAACAATTAACAAATGAACACAATCAAAGAGTTTAGAAGCTTTTCTGAGCACACAATTTATAATTATTATGTAAACCCAGCCACCTGACTCTTTAACGGGCCTCTTTAAAGCCTGCTTTCCCTCTGTTCAAAATTTTACATTAACTGAGAAACTGAGAAACTAATCGGAGGTTTTGCTCCCGGAGGTTTCGCTCCTACTATTCCACTATCATACATTTTGTTAGTAAAAAATTAAGGAAATAAAAGTTTTCAAAAGTTTTTAGATATAATTTGTAATTAGTTGTTTTTATACTGAGCTTACTTTACCCCTCTATCCAGCACATTATAATATATCAATGGAAAGAAATATTTTTATTTATATTCTAAAAAGATGTTGCCTTCTTGGCAGGAAAAACTAAAAAAAAAAATTTCTTTTACATAATGTTAGGATTTTTGAATTTGTTGCATTTCAACATTGCTAGAAAAGGGTATCAAAAATACATAAATTTCTGGGAAAAACTTGGCATTTTAAGACATTTAAAAGAATACGAAAACAAAAAGTATAAGTGAAATGTTTTTTTTTTTCAGTCAAACTATTGCTTTTTTTTTTAATGTTTTATCTTGTGTGGAAGTCCTTGGAACAGTTTCTGTTCTGTACTTATTCAAACATAGCCGTATTTTTCATTTAGAGCAATTTATAGAACAGACCTCTTTTCTCATCGATTTCGGACCAGCGATAAAATCCATCATTTCTAACATCAATGACTGGCTCTGGGGCTATTGGCTTTCTTACAAGTGTCGTAGCTGGAAATAAACTTCTTCTTGGACTCCCTACTTTTTTCTCCGGATCTTTGTTTTTTAGTGTCAACGCTGTTGTTATATCTGCAATAAATTTTTTCAGTGACAGTTGCATCTTTTTAGACACTTAAAGCTGAGTGCAGTGCCTTCGATATAATAACCAAGCATTTACCTAAGTTATATCAACGCAGTGAAATATTAGCTTTAAGTACTACCGCTTCTTGGTATTGATTCTCGTACGGTATAATTCTATCAACATATCGGCCAAATCTACACCTCCAATTGATGCATTATATTTAATCACTTTATCAAGAGCTGTAATTTCACACTATGATTTATACCCTCTTCTTACTATCGAACATTTTCACTTTTGCTGAATGTGTTGATCCAAGTATGACCGGTTTATTATCGTACCATTTTAGTAAGAGAGTTCCAGAATTTTTATCTACACGATAAACCCAGGTCCCTCTGCCTTAATTTTTAAGGCTTTTTTCAGTTAAAAGAGGGTATTTTCCAATTCTGCAGATGCGAAAAGTCCCTGCTGCGAGTACACCCATACTTTTTTAATTGTCCAAATAGTTGAAAACCAGTTGTCGAAGAAGATATGGAAACTTTTATGTTTGGGCATTTCTTGAACCAGTCGCAGTATGACATCCACTGCACCACCAGTTTAGCCACCTGTACTAGTGGCACCAGCATTAAGGAAGAAATCAGATATTAGCCTGAATTTCCCGCTCTTACAAAGTTTTTGAGACCCCATTTATGTACACTTAGTTTTAGCAGGGATCATTTGTTCGTCTGCTGATTGATCTCGCTCCTGTTCATTTTTGATCCAATTGTCGCGAACAACTTCCAGCAATTCTTTTCTAAAGTAAGAAGCGATCGACACAGTTTAAAAACTGAATAGCGAAGAAAAAGCGAGGGAACAAGTCTGGAAGTGATTTATTTCCTTGTATTATCTCAATCCTATATTTTCAGGAACAAACGAGGAGTTAGAACTAGCATGAGTGTCAGCAGATCTTTCATTCAACCTCGAATTTCCACTAAAAATGAGGAGGGGGAGAATTTTTTCTAACTCTGAGGAAGAAGAAATAAATCGACTAGCAAGTGATTCTGACAACTACTTTGCAAACGAAGCGAGTAATAATTGTTCTAAGAAATTTTTCGCTGCACCACACAAAAAAAAAGCAGAACGCTCTCAGCAGCAAGCTCTTAGTCAACTAACCAATAGCGTTGAGCGTCTATCCGCATCTCAAGCTAAGAAAATCCGCATAGAAGAAACACTTTAGTAATAACTGTTTTTTTTTTTTTTTTTTTTTATTTTATTTTTAAACTTTTTAAGAAAAGAAATTTTGCTAGTTATTTATTTACAAGTTCGGTAACCCTAACCAGTTATTTTTAATCTGACCAAATCGGACACGTTTTTATCTCTACGAAGAGTAGATTTTCTCATAATTTTAAACGCCACTGCGGCTCACATGGACCGTTTAAGGAGAAAAAAAAGGTTGTGCAACAAAATACATGCCATTATTACATACTTCATATTATAAATTCTACATTCAGTTTTCTTATAAAGAAAACGGAATAGCCCTTTATGCATTACGTAGGCATTTTCCGTTACTAACCGAGCGCTACACTTCTTGTTGAAATATTGCTGTTGTATTCTTTTGTATTCTTGTTATATCCTTTGAGCAACCGTAACTGAGGCGGTATAACGTCATAGCAGGTTTTATAAATGGAAGTTTGATGTAGATATTTAAAACATTCATTTCGAGCATAAATGGTTTAAAACTATTGCTGTCAGGTTTAGGGTCAGAATGGAAACAATGTATTAAATAAATTACTTTTACTTCAAAAGTCTGTTCTAATAATAAACTTTCAGTCTTTCCGCTCTAATGCATCATTTTTGTTTCATAGTTTGAATATAACTTTGCTATCGAATCTTGTTAGAATTTCCAATCTTATGTTCGCATATGATTCTTTTAAAAATAATGTTCCGGTATCAATATCTAATTACTTTTTTGGGAGTCTCTATACTCATATTTACTTTACCCTGGTGTTAATAATAGAAAGCTAGCTCTACCATCATTTAAAACAGTAAATATGGTAAAAACTCAATAAAATTTCAGTGTATTGCTGAATGGAACAAATCTCTGATGAAAATCTACAGATCTCTATGAAATATGGCAATTTTCGTCATTATGAATCAATTTTTGATTTAAACCGATCCCAATTTAAAAGACTAGTTTTTAAAGTTGTTTGGACTCAATAATCTATTAATCAAAGTTTGTCGCATTATGTTTTCAAAATCAATATGGCTTTTTCCAATGTCTTAAAAAAAAAAAAAAAAAAAAAAAAAAGGCACTCCCTTTGGTCAGCTTTTGCTCTATGAGTGACTCCCTCCTACTAACCAATTTTTTTATCCAATAATTTTCTTAGTATTTATGTTAACAAATAATTTTTCTAATATTTAAACGAAATTATAAATGTATATTTATTGCTTAAAAAAGAAAATATATGAATAATAACTAATAAAGTTAGTAATAATAATTGACGTAAATTAAAAAAAAATACAACGCTCCTAAAATAGAACTTTGTGAGACTCAACATAAAATATCTAAAAAACCCGAACTTTTTCATTTAATAAATTGCTTCCTATTTTATAAGCAGTTTTTAACCCATTCGAAAATTTTATTCCATAATAGCTGCAATTTTGATAAACGAATTTCATGATTAACTGCATCAAATACTTTTGATAGATAAAAACACCAAGTGCAGACTGATTTCAAAAGAGTTATAAATTTCTTCAAGTTAACTCTAAAATAACATGTTCGATAGAGCACCATTTTTAAAATCCAAAATTTTTGTTATAAAATAAATGATTATATGCAAAATGATTAAATATTCCATTATAAATAATTCTCTCAAATATTTTAAAAGCTAGAAGTGAAAATATAGTTTGATGCAAGACTATCATTGTCATAAGTATTGGATTTTTTCTCTAGCAGCTTTAAATAGAGCGGGAAAAACAATGTCGTTAAAACATTTATTTAAAACAAAAAACAAAAGTTCTGGTAAACTGTTAACAACAGTAAGAAACACGTTACTAGTTACTTCGTCAAAACCGCTTTTGATATATTTCGTTTAACAAAAGAAATAGCATTTTTGAACTCTCTATGTGTATGATTGACATTTTAAATTTCTTCATTTATGAATGATCGAGATATTATGAGTTGCATATATTTTCAAAGTTTATATTTCCCATAAAATTTACTTACGTAAATTTACTTACAGAGTTACATTAAAGATGTTCAGAAGAGAGCAAGCAGTCAACACTTTTCAAGTTTAGATTTAAAATTTAATTATTTCACTTAAAAATATTTCTATGCTTCGAACCATAGAAAGTTTTGAAACAAAATCGCAGCGGTAACAAACATAGTAAATTATTTGTTCAGTTGCATAATAAAGTTCTTGTCTACGTTTAAAACATGATATATACAAGATCAAGCTTCGACGTGTTCAAAGAAAGAGTCGTGTACACAAAGAGTTATATGCCTTGATGAAATGACACTGTACATTGAAGGACTAATCAAAACAGGCAATGACAACCATAGTTTCCACCTAAAGTGGGGACGAACAAAGGTTGAATTTTGACAAAGTTCCTCTGCCATTTGCAATTGACAGTAAGACGTCATATGAAATCAATATTCCAAATGAAGGTTGAGTTAACCATAAAGTGTTAGTAAGTAACCCTGTTAGCGGTTTAGAGAAATGACAGTGTAACCTAAAGATATATTTTATTCCTGTCAGTAATAACATCCAACTCGCCAAAATCTTTCGTGTAACAGAATCAAAGGTTTCAGCTGATGAAAAAGCAACCTACCACAAAGATGTCGATATATATTGGCAAAAAAGGGCTGTTACCAAATTCTCCATAAATTGGTAAAATAAACATTGAAACCAGCAACTAGTCACGTGAGTTTATACTAGTCTGTGACATATTACAAGGTCAGTTGAGAGACTTATTTAAAAATGAAGCGAGAAAACTTTTAAGGCATTAACTTTAAGGTATGGAGTTTCCAATGTCACTGACATATGGCAACCTCTAGATTCTGGTTTAGGAACACTCTTGAAAAAACGCTATCAGATCACGAGGCATACACTTACACAGTAGGTGAAGCATACAAAAAACTTCAATCAAATCAGTACAAGAATTCGAGATATCGATGTTTTTAGCGCACAGGTTGTTTAATCAATGCAAATGGCTTAGATAGTAACAAAATTATCACTGAAGAGTTACATAGGTATCTATTGCTACCACTACTTCCAAAAACAACTCCAGCTAATCATATCGATTGTGAAACACCTGAGCCATTGTCATCGTTTTCGTTATTGACATCACCATCGTCATCGAACTTTTCTTTGTTAAGATAGTAAGCTCGTTTCAAGTCTTAATTTTGAATAATCTTTCCCAAGTGTAACAAGAACCTTACGATATTGATGGTAAAAATTAAATACTTTATTCAGTTTTTAAGCAAATTTCGAGGCAATTTTTTTCAATCATAACTAATTTAGCAGTAGTAACCCTATTAACAACACCTTGCTAACCTCACCCTTAACAACACATTGCTAACCTCGCCCTTAACAACACCTTGCTAACCTCACCTTGAACAACACCTTGCTAACCTGACCCGTATTGACGCTCCATAAATTCAATTTTCCTAATTTAGCAGTATGGTGAGAGAAATCTTTAATTTTTTCAAAGTTTCTTAACACGTTTCACCTAAATATCAAATTAATAGCTGAGAAATCAAGATAAATGTTTACTTAAAAATCTTATACCTAATTGATGATATATTAAACATAGTGATACACCAGGACCAAACACGTGTATCCTTCTGTAATAAATCAGTTCGAAAACTATTCGTTTGCCACACGTTAACAGTACAAATATGTTGAATACGTTGGATTTGCGAGAATCGTGGAAATATCTTAAGATTTTTTCATCAAATTAAACTCAAAAATTGTTGCAAATGTTTAATGTAACAAAAGCTCTGCTGAATTTTTTAAGTTATGTACTTGCCAAATCTTTCCAACACTGATCTTGGGCTTGTGACTTTTTTAGGGGACAAAATACTGAGAACCAAATCAAGTCACCAAATTGACCATTGCGTTTGGCTATTAAATGAGTTATCTGATTTTTAATTAATATTTAAAGAAATATTATTATTACTATTGTTATTAATATTATTATTATTTAAGAAATGGTACTGAAAATAAAAGAAATGTTTTGAGCAAATCGTTGGATAAAATTTTTCTCAAAAGAAACGCTTTTTTTTTTTTTTTTTTTATAATTGGCTAATAAAACTCTTTCCAAACGTTCAGGACATTATGAATTTTGAGGAAAAGGTGAGTAATTATCTGTCTGTCTGTCTGTCTCACTCAAAATTTCATTTAATTTAATGATATTGCTTAAATCACTATCAAAATTGTAATTTTAATCCGTTTGCAAGTCGAAATCTTTGCTCAGGGTAGTTTCCAGAAGAAAAAAATTGATACAACGCCCAAAGTGAGATCTATCGCAATAATCACCTAATATATCTACAAGACAATTCAAAGTATAGTTTGACGCCTTGGACCGAATTCCACCATATCAGAACTCCTCTAGTTAAACTGAAAAAAGGAGTTACATTGATGTTTATAAAGTAAGTAAGTTCTTTAAATTAAAACCTCAGTCCTTGTAAAGTATAAACTATGAAATAAAATACAAATAATAATTCAACTGTCTCATGGGAGGAATCAGTCATCTAACCACTAAGCTACACTCACCGACAAAAGAATTGGTTTACATTATGCTGATAATTTCAGAAGTATCCACTTCTACTGAAACGGTTGTATAGAAATCTATTTATAACAACAACGTAACAATACGGCAAATAAGCCTGTTACGGTGTTGTTATTTACAAATGGGTAATACCAAATAAGTAAACTTCCGCTCTATTTCGCATGTTGTATTAACTGAAAGTTTCAATTTGTGTTACTTTTCAAAATTTAAATGTGACTGATGAAAATCTTTGTGAAGCTGCTGTAAGGGTTGCAGATAAAATAAAAAATACAGTTTTATTTTTAATTAAATATTGATTATGCTACATCAAAACCTAAATAACTCATTTTAAAAATATGGTCTTTGTCGACTCAGTCATTATAATAAATAGAAAAATTAAAACAACATGTCATGAGTTATAATATTTTATTGCACTACGTTTCGGGAGACAAACTACTCCCATCATTAGGTTAGTTATAATTATCAGTCCTCGAGATTATATAGGTTTTGTGTAGGCTCGAAATGTGCAAACAAATTGTGCGGACCGTTGAGGACGATTAGTTACTCCAGTGTTTTTTTTTCTTTTTTTGTTTTTGCGGACTGACGAGGAATGTTCATAGCGCTGGTTTCCAGATATCGGGTAAAGTTTAAAAAATTCAGTTGATATGGTTAGGTTCTTTTATGGAGTGAATGGCATCCTTTATTTTTCGTGAGATGAGTCGAGGTTCGGAATCGATGACTGATTTATCTTCCCATTTAAATGAATGATCCTTTTTCCATGAATGTGTTGCGATTTCGTTATTGGTGTCATGTTTTTTAACTGCGCGTTGATGTTCGGCAGTTCGATTTTTTAATGATCGCTTGGATTCCCTTATGTAGACAGATGGACAGTTTTGGCATGGAATAAGGTATACGATGTTGTTTTTATGGTCTTTTTTAGGAGGGTCTTTTGGATGCGATAGTATGTTCCGAAGAGTTTGATGCGAGTAAGTTGTTCGAATTTTGTGTTCTGCCAATATACGTTTTAGGGTCTCACTTAACTTTGGGATGTATGGTAAGTTCACGGAGCTGATTGGGTCTTCTTTTGTTGGTTTAACGATTGGTTTAGGAGTGTCGAGCTTTTTGCGTCGATGTTCAATGAAGTTTTTTGGATAGT
>JAUZNK010004847.1:0-10237 GCA_035046665.1 Euphysa ruthae | reverse complement strand
CTGAAATATAAACAGTAAAGAGAGGCGTTAGGTTATACAAAGATTTTTGTTTGAGGGTTAGACGTACTAAAAACCACAAAATTTCTTAAATTCACTACACTATCCGACTTGATTGTAAGTGATAACATTGAAATTTGTTTGTTTTTTGATATTAAATTTAAAAGATTTAATCACTTGTATCTCGATTAACATTATACAGTATTTAGTTATTTTTCTGTTCGTTTGTATTTTTCTTGATGGTCAGCATTTTGCAAACTGATCTTTATTCCACAGTTTGTCTACTTATTGACGAAGGATACACCCAGTTTGTCCAGGATATAAATTTTCATGGACAAAGACTAATTAGAATAGACTTGTACTTTAAGGTTGTTGAAATTATAAATGAATTAGCCTTGTAAACTTGTAATGCTTTCGAGATATTTATATCCTTATATATTTCTTTAAATATATGTTATAACAAATTCGTTGAAACCCATGCATTTGTGACAACTGGTTTCCATAAACTCTTAAAACTATTCCCTTTAAATTGTACTGTATAAAATTCGTAACGAAAATCGACGTCATTGCCTTAAAATAATACAAATTTATTTTTAACAATGACTCAAGAGCTGCTTAATTTCAGCATCAGGTTCGCATCTGGTAAATGATTAATTTTATATGAGAAAAATTTTACTTTATGCATCTTAGCGAAACAACACAATTCAATAAAAAAGTCGCTTTTAACAAGTCCTTGTAGATAAATGGTGAAGCAGAACTCTTATTGTTTTCACACATATTCTTACAAATTTATACATAATCTTTTTTGATTTGTTTTTTTACCTCCTAGGTTTTTTGAACGAAAATATTTCGAAGCTGCTTTCTTCTATCCTACGCCGAACACTTCACAAATGACTTTATCTAAACCTTTCTGCGAAAAAAATTGCCGTAGTAAAACCTGTATAAAGATAACCCAATGATTTGTTTAAGAAATTGACTTTATGATTTTGTGTGCATCAAAAAGTGCACTAGCATGTTTTATTGAATCTTTTACATGTGTGTTATACGTTTTTTATTTTCAGTATTTTCAATTCTATAATTTGGACCTAATAAATACAATATAAAATAACCGAGTTTTTTTTTTTACAACCAATAGCTAGGTTTTCAAAGCGATGGATCCGGAAAAAATAGTAGTAATTATCAATTATGTAATAATTAGTTATTAATAGTAATTAAATTGAATCAAAATTTGTTAATCTAAATTAGCAGTAAGCCAAATTTGATTTCGTTAAAGCGCAACTTCTTTGAATAAAGAGATGAGAAGTTTACTAATTTTGATGAAGATTTTTATTTCATTTAATAAAATTCCGGTCTGAATTTCAATATATCATCTTCATAGCTCATTTTCACTCTGATTTTTTCTAATTTTGTATGGGCAAGAAAATCTCAGTCACCTAAAGTTTGTGTGTTAGAAATAGTCAGTATACCCATTAACTTTCTTATATTAAAAAACAATTTCGAATGCAAGGTTTAAGTAGAAATGCCTCTTGGGCAATTTACGACCGTTTCACACAAACTATCATGCTTCTACAACAAACTATGGATATTTAATACGGATTCACGCCTTTTAGGACGTTTTCACACGGAAAACTATAACTACGGTTTCACACGAGTTACAATTGTTTCACATAAACAGTAATTATGGCGATGATCTGTATTCGTAATAAATTAACGACGTCGTGTGATACTTGAATTTTTTCAGAGATGACTCATGACTTCGCCATTTCTACGAATTGTAATAAATATTTTAATGCAGCTGGTTTTTCATTTAATACTGGTTATACTGATTGAATTAATTTTACTAAGTAGTTTAAATTTCATAATTTGTTGTTCCTTCTGTACGAGAATTCGTATAGGGTAAGGTTTTTCGGGTTTATGAGCTTTTATTACTCCATATATACGAGGGGGTATAGGGGTATAGATGGTATAGGGGGTATAGTGTCACTGGGATAAATCTGTTGAAATTTTTGTTTCTTGAATCGTAATTTTTAACTTAACTTTGACAATTAAACTTCTACTTTTGCTGCGTAGCTTTATGGAGGATCTTCAATGAAAATTTTTTGTTCTTCCTGTGTTTTTTCTATTAGTTTATTATGTGTAACTCTCAAGAAACCTGTTCCTTTGTCGAATAGGCATATATTTTTGTCGCTTTTTAATTGTTTTCGCGCTTCTCGTTGTTTATGTATTAGATTATTATTTGTACTTTCTTTATCTAATTTTATTTCTTGCCAGACTTCTGTTCTTAGAGTTTGTGCTGTTTCATTCTTTTTGTTAAATTGAAGTTTCAAAGCAGAAGAATCGGTTTTAATGGTGTGCCAATTTTGTTGATAAAATAAATAGTTAAAATGGAACAAAACTACGTTAAAACTTCATGGGAACACCATCTTCTTCCGATTTTTACGTAGATTTATCAGCAGAGAATTGCATTATACCAAAATAAGTGCCCTTTGCTGACTATCATAGCATTAGAGGTTAATTAATTGAACTTTTTGTTGTGTTCTCAATCAAATGTATGATACAATAGAATTTCATATCGGAAACATATTTTTATTATACAAAAAATCAGAAAGAATATGAATTTCGTTTTTTGATTTAATTCAAAATGATATTGAAATGATATTAGCATCCAGACTTAACTCCAAACCCTTGTTTCCACAAGTCATCACGTGTTTTTTCCACAAGTAATGTTTTATTAAAACTCACAATTAATTCATGTATTTTATCGGAGGACAAGATTTATTAGCAGAGTAAGCTAATTTAAACTCTGGTCGGCATTAAAAGGAATCTTTATCATGTAACCATGGAATCAAGCTTAAAGATAAATTCATAGGTTAATTCACCTGAATTAAAATTCTAAAAAAATGTAAAAGCTCAAAATTTGTCTTTTTATATCAAATAAAATGTAAATATAAACTCACATAACACGATAACTTCAAGTTTGTATCCTAAGGCTGTGTTGCCATGAATATTGCTGACGTTGCAGGAATAAGCACCATCTGTGTCGCCTCTAATCAACTCTTTGATTATAAGATCCTGTTTTGGGTTTGTCAGAAATCTCTTATCAGAGTCAATATCAATTACGCCGCCTTCTTTGAACCAAATCGTCTTTGCATTTTCTGACCTGCATTGAAGTGTAACTTTTACTCCCTCTTTCAGCGCCTGATAGTTTGGGGAGATTTCATCAATTTTAGGTGGTAAAGGTGTGGTTGTAAACACAACTACAAAAATAAAAGTTTTTCTCTGTAAAATTTATAATCTGTCTCGAATGCCTGAATGATGTAATGATGATGTAATGATAACTTCTTAGGAAGATCCGGAATGAGTATTCTTATAATTGCGTCCAGGGTAACGCATCTGCTATAAAGTTGGGATGGGAATTATGGGAAAAATATCTTCCGACAAAAAAATATTAAGATGAAAGGCTTCTTACATGCAAAAAATGGTCATTAAGTAATATAATATTTTCTGCAAGTCATTGATATATATTTATAATTTTTTGAAAAAAGTGTTATGGATTGTGTTCTAGAAAACTGATTAGGTTCAATGCAAAGATCATGGAAAAAAAATTGTATTTAACTGTTAATTCAAAATACGGTAATAATGGTATTGATTTTCATTGTGTAATCATCTATTAAGCACCATCTCATATTTGGCTACAAATCACTTACCTTGCAGGTTTGCAAGTTTCACTCCTGTCAGTATAATACACAGTACAACGAGGAACATTTCTAGTGGAATAAAGAATTCTAAATATATATAAATATAAATATATATCGCATAAATTTCAACTGGTCTTTATTTGATTAAGCATAACAGGAAAAAAATTTTTTGGAAACTTTCAAATTTTCAAAAATATCAAAATTTTGTCAATTGATATGTCAGAAAAAATACTTTTCCAAATTTTTTTCAGTAAAATAATATATAAATGACATAAAATCGACTTCTTAGTCATAACGATATTGACCAAATTCTCAAAATCGAAGAATTCCTCTCAGGAAAAAGTGAGGTTTCTACTTTGGAATAGTTTATGAATGTTTTTAGTACAACTAACAACTGTAACTGCCTTTATTATTTATGATAGGCAACTTATTTGAGCTCGGAAAAAAATTAATAATGGCAGAAAATTTCAGTAAATGTTTGCGAGTTATGTGTATTTTTGGATTGTATATCTTTGATTTTGTTTATTAAAATATGTTTTTACTTCTATATTTACAATAACTTACAAACATACATACATACATACATACATACATACATACATACATACATACATACATACATACATACATACATTCATATATACACACATACATACAAACATACATACATACATACATACTTACATACATAGATACATACATACATACATGCATACATACATACTCGCTTTAAATTATTGCCATGTCAGGTATTGCAGCCCCATTAGTAATATCCTTGTACGCTTGTGTACATCTGAGCAAACGGGTGTCATGTGTATTTCCTGGAGGATCAACTGTTAGTGCCAAAAAATATTTTTGACATCAAACAAGTCTCATATTCGTTGTTGTGTATCTATTTTTGAAATCATAGTAATTCTTTAAACGTGTTGATACTTGGATATGAAACCCATCTCATGCGTCTACGCAAAGAAATTTTTAGTTTTTTATGAAACTTTTGCATTCAATACCCATTCTTCAATTGTTCTGATCGTATAAACATACTCGTCATAAAGGCGTGAAATCATTTCCTGTGTCACCTTATTAAAAGTTGCTGCAGCAGAAATGACGGATATCCCAAACAAACTTGACACCAACCATGTGCTAATATGCAAAAAGTTAGCGTTTGCTGCGTTTCTATGAGTTTTGGTTCCATATTCCTTGGAGTTTCCATTTTAGATGGGGTCAAATACTATTTTAATATTCAACAAATTAAAGGTTTAATATTTGTTCGAATGTTTCTCTAATAATTCGCACCCTTTCTTTAAAATCTAAGTCGCTCCAATTCACATAATCAAAGTTCCAAAATACCTTTCGATCGTTTCTTTCCTTTCTGGGACTCCTAAATTTTTTTTTCTTTACAATTTTCACCATTTTTTTGATAATTGTATTTTGTTGTATCTTATTATGTGGGTCAACAAGGTAAATAGAAAGCATACTTTTATCGCTCTTACTTGAATCAGACAACAAAGAGTTTTGCAGAAGTTATGGCGCACTGGAAAATATTTTTCAACAAGCTTTCGTTTACTGAAAGTTTTTTTTTTTTTGAGTTGAATTCAGTTCGCTTGAAAAGCTTATAGTTGTAGAATTAGAATAGGAGGAGCTTTCAACTATTCACAATTTAATGAATTATGAATTAAGTGCAGTATGAATTCAGTGTTATAGTGTTATGTAAGGACTGCTTTTTAGCAGAAGCTATTAGATCGACACAAGTGCCACTTTCACTTTTGAAATAGGTATTCACCTTCTCATGGTTTTATAAAGAGTGTAAAATCACTCAACACTGAGGTAGTGTTTGACGATCAGTTTAAGTTGCTATGCACTGAGGTAGTGAGGGAAGATTAGTTTGTATCATTAATTATTAAAAATATTATTGCTTCCAACACATTGCAAAGGAATGATAAAAAACTTTACAATTGTCGCTGGTTTGAAGAGACGAAGCTATTCACCATTGCTTGTATTATATCGCATCTACCTAACCACAATTCGTAGTCCAATGACTACGGCTGCACAGTTTTACATTATTTTCAATTATTGGTTTTTGATTGTTAAAATCATTATTGATCACTTTATGTGTACTTCTAAGAGTGATACTCGCAGAATAGTTGCAATAAATTATTCTTGATCACTTTATGTGTACTTCTAAGAGTGATACTCACAGGCTAGCTGCAATAAATTACAGCACTGGAAAGGGACATGGAACATGATTTCATGGTCTTCCTTTTAGGTTTGGGGAATACACCCTTACTTTAATTAATACTTACGCATTCAAGCATGAAACCTTTAAATTGAAAAGAAAATAGAAAATATCATAATGAAATTCTGTCTTCAACTCTCTCTGTTTTATCTCCCATAAAAAAACCTCTTTATGTGTTGCGAAATCTGAGACCTGCATATTTTTTTATGGGGATAATACATTTATCACATTAACGTATTAATTAGAAGGTTGGAAATGAGTTATAGCCATGATGTACTTAATATATCAAGCGCGCCACGGTTAAAACAAATTAAAACTTAAAGTTAACAAATTGATATTAACAAATTAAAAGTGTAAAAAGTACCTTACTTTGTCCTTGTATAAACTCAAAGTTAAATCTCTTTTTTTGTAAAAAATAATTTTTACAATTGATGTATGAACGAAATTTTTTCTTTTATCCCAGTTACATAACAATTTCTGACTTCAATTTTTTTTGTGCAAATTTTGCTTGAATAAGATTCGGCTTTCTTTGATGGATCAAGATTAAGATCAAATCGCAGATGGCTTTATTGATTAGAATTTTGATCGTACTTCGTCAAAAAAGATTTAAGTAGTGACTAATAGAAGCCATGACTTCCAACGCTTTGAAGACACAATTAAAGTCATTGATTAAATAATCTTTCTTCTTTTTTTGAAATGTTGGCGTAACCAGCATTAACATACATATTTTAGACTTGATTTATGAGCATAAAAATTTATATAATAGATCAAATGATCAAGTATTATGGAAATACCACAAACAAATGCGCTAAAAAATTGATATCTATTTGGGCACTAAGCAACAGATCGCTTGCAAGATTATGTCAATCCCTTAGATATTTGACTGGGCAAATTTAATCTGGTGCCTCATGACTGGTTTTATTTTGTTGGAATTTTTTCTAGAAGTCTATAACGGTTGTTCGTTGGTGCTATCATTGCAATGATGGCCATTGTAGATGTAAAATACATTTTATCTTATGTTTTGTAAATGACTTTTGTAAATGCTTTATTTGGAAAAGAAAAATAACTCAATATTGTAGGCTCCTCAATAATGTGATAGTTTACCATTCCGTTAGATGAACATATAGGATATTTCCGTTAATAGTTTGTACATAAACTCCTGCGTGTTTTTGAACACCAATCTTACATCTAGATCGATTTCAATCAACTTTTACTAATATAAGTAGCTAGCCTGAATATGTCGGAATAGGCAAGGAATTATTATTTTAGATGATGTTTGCTAATCGTTCTACGATCTTACTTATGAAACCGACCATCCTTATGGTGTTTTTACATTTGCTCTTATTGCAGTGTACGAGAATCACATAGTCGGGCACGAAAAATCGCGCACTACGGTATTTATTTCTATCGGTCAAAAAATAATATAACAATATATTTCTTTTTTCTAGGTTAGTTGATATTAACTCATTCTAACTGGTTTATAAGAGATAGTATTCACAAAATAAATGAATTTTCTTACACGATGAGAGTATTACCATGCACGAATTTATTATTGTTTGATAAAATCCGTTTTTGGTTGTGGTGCCTGTTTTTTATGGTACAAGACGTAACCGAAACCCAAGTGCCACCTTTTTGAAATTGTCGCAGCCTGTATATTATATAAAAAACAACTGTATGGATTACATTAAGTCGATAAAAACTCTGGTATTATTACCGTAAAGTGTGCAGATTATAATGTTGTTCAACTTAAGTCAATATTGGGGTTTAACTCATGGAATCAATGCAAAGATAGGTAAAGAAAGAAAGATAAAAAACTAAGATAGCCCTCAAATTATAAAAACATATAACAAAAGTATGGGCGGAGTAGATTAAGCAGCTATGTTAATTGGATTATAGCGAATTAAGGTCAAAACTAGAAAATGGTATGTCAAAGCATTTAGGCACCTTATTGCCATAAAAAAAGTCAGTGGGTGTAATCTATACCTGCGGCATTATCAGTATAATATATTTGGCTCCATTTAAAGAAAAAAAAATCGTTAAGATAAAGAATGGTAGAGACAGACTTCTTAAAACCCGGAGATAAAATACCTTCCATTACATTTCAAAAATGTTCCGCGCGATCAATCGGGGCATAGCCATTTGTAGAAAAGTTTTGAGAAAAATATTTTTAGTAAATATTGTGTTAGGGAGATATTTTTTGTATAAATTTTACGGAAAATATTTCTACAAATAAGTTTTTTTGGTAAATATTATTTTGAGGTTGATGGTATATTGAGAGCATAAAAACACCACTATCAAATTATAAACTCATTCTGGGTATAACATGGTACTATTTGGTGTGTTTCTAAGTGGGTTTCATTGATTTTCGGGTTTTTGGAGTTTTATTTTACCTTAAGAAAGTTTTACATTTTTTTGGGCTAAATTTACATTGTCGCGCCTAGTCAAAACTGCATTTCTGAAGTAATGTAGTGTTTAGGACTAATATTGAATATTAGATATATGTTTTCGAATATAATTCAAGGCGTTGTTTATAATAAATAAATAAGTTCAATTTAAATCTTTGACTTTTTATGGCCGATTCTTCCCGATGACGTCAATCGCAATTTTCCCTAAAAAATTAAAAACGAAAACAATTTGGCAATTGCTTTTTAACCCCGAAAATGATATTTTTTCATTAAGGGGGAACCTCCTCTGATTTTCAAAAGAAAAATTTTATCCTGATTTAAAAATTTTAATTCTAAATATGAAAATAATACTTATTAAGAAATTTTGCCTTAGTTCATGGATTAAATTGATATTTTTTTGGTATTGTAAATTATTTCCCCCTAGCAACGGCCTTAATAACAATTTACTACCACATCTACATCCCCTTGTTTTTACGAAAATACCCTGAAATGCAAAAATTTTGTTTAAAGCCTTAAAAAAAGTTTGATTGATCGAGACAACATACAGTTTTCATATAAAAAATGAATAAAACAATGGCAGATGCAGAAAATTAACTAAGAGATGTTAACGCTGATAATGTAAAAAGTTTTAGTGTTTCGTGTGACGGTATTTGGCAAAGAAGAGGATTTTCGTCTCTCAAAGGTGTGTTTAGCGGCTCCTTTGATTGATACAGGAAAGTTCAGGGGGTATATGATGCCGTTGCGAACATAAACATTGGCATGAAAACTACTGTACAAAAGAAGCTAAATATGGTTCCAGGTTTATATTCTGTTAGATAATGTATGGATATAGATGACCAGCGGCTATATTTTTCAAACTAATGTAAGAATTGTGAGAATTATTTGAGCTAAAAAATCAAAGAAGAATGTAAAGAAAAAAAAATAGGAAAAGAATGAGAAGTTTATAATGCTGGTGGATTTTAATATTATTTTTATATATAAAACTGTTAATTCGTTTTTAACTTGTTTTTTTTTCGTAGATGTGAACAAAAACCAAGTTAAAAACTAAATAACAATTTATTTGCCTTTTTCTCAAAACGATGTTTTGAGCACGCCGACTATGATTCCTTAAGATTTTGAGCCAAAATTTTCAGGATTTGTTAATTCTACCAAGTTCTGTGTTATAAGTAAACTACTTTTTTTTTCACTTTTTTTCTTGACATCCGACTTTCAAAAAATTTAAACTTGTACTTTGGATGTTATTTTGAATTTTAATTATTTTTTCAAAAAAGTGATTCACTTAAAACAGCCTTCAGTTTCTTGTTCATAAAATTTTGTTATTATAGTTTTTTTGAATCTTTAGATTTTTTATGTGGTGTAAAGTCTATTTTGCCCCAGTTAAGAGGTTTTTCATGGTTACCAGTCCAATCCGTCCGTGTTTTTTAACTGGATCTTATTTTTTTAATGTGCAATGATATAGCAGTCAATTTTGTAACTTCATATGCCTTTAAAAATTTAGGAGGGGAGTTTTTCTCCTTAATATCATATTTTTCATGCCATTCTTTCACAATTTGGGAATTAAAGGGCTGATATTGTTCTTAGCTCTTTAAGAAATTCAAAATTCATTAATTTGCAAGGATTTCACCCATTATTCTATATTTTCTTAATTTTTTTGGGCCAATAATACGATCCGATTTTCAAATTTGGGGTAAAGTTAGCAGACTAACCCAAAAAATTGCAACTTAAAAACATTTGATTTACTTTTATTCTATACTGTTTTTTTATTTTTTTTTTCTTTATAAATACATATATTACAAATTTGGAACACAAGATGAGGACAGACATACACATCTAAATTCTGCTATAATATGTTGCCCGAAACTAGATGGTGGTTTCACCGTAAACGCTGCCATCAAGTGGGCTCG
>JAUZNK010004846.1:0-10238 GCA_035046665.1 Euphysa ruthae | reverse complement strand
TAAAAGACTTTTATACAGAATACACAATATTTTAGACATCATAAACAAGTCTAAATTAATATTTCTCGGCCAGATATAAAGATTTTTTTTAGAGTTTGACTTCCAAATGCTAACCAACTTATTAAGCGCCTTTAATACAAATGCAATAGCATCTTTTTTTATATCTGCTACAAGCTGCAATCCTTGATATAAGATAAAAATTTTCTCCTTGCTTTAATAATTCAATATGGCCTGATTAAATTAATTATACTGGTAAAAAGTGTTTCACGAATGATGTTACAGATTGCTAAGTGTCAAAAATAGAACAAAGTGTTTTCTATTTTGCTTATTAAGCTATTTTACTTATAAAAAAGTGTCACGTAAATTTTACTAAGAAAATAAAAATACAATTTTTATAACATAAGTTGTTGCGATTTTATCTCAATAAAATTTGCCAACTTCCATTAGCTATTTTATTATACAAAGTTTTTGTTTATGCAGAAAACATGGGTGTTCACTATAATGCATTCAATTTTATTTGTAATTGACCAGCCTATATGTTTACCAAGCTATGCCTCAAAATTTTTATCTCCATCGAAAGATGCTCTTTATGAAAATATAGCTGAAAAACTAAAAAATATAAACTATTATTATATTAAGCTTTGTACTTTAAACTGGGGATATAAAAGAAAATATGAAATTGAGATTCGATGAAAGTTACAAATAAAATCTTTCTTTTCACAAAGGATATATTTCTACTTATTCTATTTAACGCAGTTATTTTCCTACCTACTTTTAAGCAAATTGTATTTGTGTGACTTTCAAAAGACAAAATTCTATCTATACTAACTCCAAGTAACTTCTCACTGTTGCTTTTGCCTATATCTTGGTATTTCCTAAAATGACTTTAATATTTATATCCTGATATTAAAAGTGTCATTTTTCACTGTTTAACTTTTAATTGCTCTCAAACCACTCTTTAGTCATTAGACTATCGTGCATTAGGCTTGTGAATACCGTTTTTAAGTCGTATCACAAGTATAGAATGTAGTGTCAACTACGAAATTACATACATCAGATTCACGAATTATAAAAAATAAAGCAATGATGTATATATTAAATAAAAGTTTTCCTAAAATAGATCCTTGTTGGACACCTTTTAATAGCTCAGATCAAGAACTGAAATCACACTTTATTTCGGATCGTATCTATATGTTTATTCGCTGTTTTGTAAAATCCGTGTGCGTAACTTTACGATTATTAAAACGTGATTTACTGCACCAAAAGCTTTTGATAGGTTTATTAAGACTGCACCAGCATATCAATTTCTATCGAGAGATTTCTTCCACTTTTCTACCATAGCAAGTAACGCATATTGAGTATTATAACCTTTTCGATAACCACATAGAAAAAGTGACAGGTAGAAGTTTTTTTTCATCAAACGTGCTGGGGAACTCTTTCAAGGAAGTATCTGAGACTTAGACATTAAAATCACCAGTTAACAAAAAATTGCTATGAAAACTATTATAAATGTCTAACTAAGCCTTTACCAACTTCAGTAAAACAAAAATATTAGTCATTTTGACCAGGTGGGTGATAAGCACCTAAAATTAATCGTTTTTCTTTACGCAAATTTATTTCGACAAGTATACTTTCTATATCTTCTGAGAAAGAATGTTTAGTATGTTCTTTATTTTATTTGGAATATGTTCTTTGATATATATAATTATCCCTTCCCATTCTATTACGATCTCTCCCATGTTGTTTGGAAAAGTCTTCTAAATAAAATTGTGAATCAGGAAAACTACTGCCAAGCTTCATCTCCATAATATACATTTAACATCTCTGTTATGTATTCCTTCACACAGTCAAATTTGGGTGCGACTTAATTTATATTTAGAGTTCATATAATCAACTTATTATGGTTTTTGATTTTCAGTTTGCAAGGTATAAAAACGGTCAACTTTTCAAAAATAATAATCTTAAGTGATTTTTGAAGGAAATTCTCTGTAGATTTCAAATCTGTCTGAAGACAGAATTTAATTTCTTTTATTCGTTTTAAATATATCTCATATCTTCTGATCCATACAATACCCCAAATTCCAAATCTGTGAGTAATCGTAGTCCCGCGGCATCTTTCATATTACTTTTAGACCTAAAACCTCTATACCAAAACTGGATCAAAGTTCATTAGAGATATGCAGACTTTTATTGTAGAGATTAACCGCATTTTCAGAACGCACGCGAGCATATCTTAACCGCCTGTCCAAATGTAATGTTTGCTTTATTACAATGTACATATAAAGCAGACAGCTTTGCAAAAAACACTTCTTTCTCTATTCATGAAGTTTTTAAGTTTTAAAAATGTCGTTTTCAAAAAGCAACTACTTCCAAGATGGCTTCCACCCGAGCCACTCAAATATGTAAAATTTTTTCTGTTAAATATATGGATATACTTATAATACACCAGTACAGAAAAAAATTGGTCATAAAACCTGTTTGAAGTTTAGAAAACAGTTTTTTAGCATTTTTTTTTGTCTTATGTAAGTAGATATAAAATATAAAATACTTTATATGATCTAAGTTTAAAGTTTAAAGTTTAAAGAATAGTATATATTTTACTGCTGTTAACTTCTATTATAGTATTCCTTGTTCTACCATGAAAGTAGCAATTTGCTTTCGACTTCTTTTGGAATTTCTTTGGTGTAACGAAAAAAATCGACCTCTGCTAGCGGTACACTAGATATTATTTTTAAACATTTCTCGCGTTGCATTAGATACGCTAACCTATGACCTTGGTCGTTATACTTATACGAAAATATAATTCAAATATATGTTATATTGACTCTGTACATGTGTCCAATCAGGGGACCATAACTGTTGATTTTAGATTTATTGTTAAGATGGAAGGAATTGAAAGGTAGGTGTATGACGCGAGGGGAAAAAAAGTGAAGCTGTTTTTTTGTTTATCTGGCTTGGTATTTTGCTTTTTTTTTTTCTGAGTAGTTAAGCATTTTATGTTAGGTAAGTAAGTAACTAATTATTCATCCCGCCACAAACAAATATACATAAGCTATTAAAAGTACTAGACAAGAGAAGCTACAAAATTATCAACAGGAATAAACATTACGATAAAAGACAAATGGTGGCAAGGAGAGGCAATAAAAAATTTCTCTCTCAACAATATTTCCATTGTGGTCACGTTATACATCACATACAAAAACATAGAGATTGCTTTCGCCGAGGCACAGTAAGAAAAAAAAGAAAAAGCAAAAAAAAAAAAAAAAAACTGTTAAAAGTTAAAAGAAAAAAAGTGCTTCTTACAGTATTATAGTCCATATTTGTTAGATGTACGAACTATATCCAAAGAGGTAAAAAATGTTTTCTTGAATTTATAAAAACTTTATAATTTGTGACTGATTTTATTTTATTTCATGAGTTTGTTCCATCCACATAAAAGGACGTTTTAATGATAGACAATTTGTCCCAAGGCTGGATCTTCTTAAGGGTGTATCTAACCTTAAAAGGCTGTTGCGCAGATGGGTTCTTCTATTTTCAGAAATTTTAAAGATTTCAGGCTTGTAATTTAGGCTGGGTCTTCTGCAGAATTTAAATGCATGTCCTGCAACACCCTGATTAATCATCTTATCAACAGGCAGCCAAATTATGGCTCTATACTGCTCAGTACAAACATGGGCACAACTATTCATATTTAAACAAAATTTTATAAATTTATTTTGTGCACTTTTCAAACGGATCTCAAGTGCTTCGTTGAAACCTAAATACCAGGCAGAACATGCATAGTCAAAGTGAGGTTGAATGAGAGCATTGCGTAGAGCACGGTTAATGGCTTAAGAATGATTGTTTTTTAAATAAAAATCTAAGTTTGGAATTAATTTTGTTTAAAACATAGCGCTGCACTGTCTCTCCACTCAGAGTTTGATTTAATAAGCATCCTGAGTATTTTACTGAGGCATGTTGTTTAATGGATGTGGCTCTATAAATCATATTCATGGGATCTAATTTTTAAGCTTTCATTTTAAATTAAAAGAGTATAAATTTAGTTTTTTCTTCTTCAAAGTGCACGCTTTGTTTGTTATTGACAAACCACTCACAGAGGTTAAAAAAGTTTCTGTTTAGAATATTTTCTATTTCTTTTACATTCTTATGTTGGAAAATCAAGCAAGAGTAATGAATTTTCAATTTTTGGTATTATGCTGCTTAAAATCAATGAAGTGTAACCAATGTCGCCTCAAGAGCTGCCTTAATTGCCGATGAATAAGGTTTTCTATATTGCATAGGTCTATAATTAAATCAATGTCACCAGATAATATTATAACCTGATCTCTTTTTTAGACAAATGGCGAATCAATTTCTGTCAAGTTATTTTTAGAACTTTCTGGTTAATCCGTAGTGTGGTTGCGCAATTGATAAAACTGTATCCCTTTGTTCTGTTTTGACCAACTCTTGTCAAGTTGTTATTTCAAAAGTTGTAAAAAATAGTTTTGAAACAAATTTTTAATTATATTATTGTTGTACCTTAATTTATCAAAAAATATAATGAGTCAAGTATCAAGAGAAAACTACTGCATGTTAAATCTAAGGAAGGGGACTTTAACAAGGCGATAGTAGGTTTGGGGACACTGCCGGGAGTCAATGTGCTATAAATCGTTTAGCCGTTATTTGTTTTAAACAGATAAGTATTTGGAAACGTACTTACTTAAATTATGTTTTAGAAAATTAGAAGTGATTAAGTTTATAAAATCAATGGATAAAGAGAGCATTTACCATTTCATATGTTGCCACAGCGTATCACACTAAATGGGGCAACTTTTTTTGCTCAAATGGAATTTGATTTTACAAGTGAACTGGAGCATACAGACAATCTCAGTTAAAAAAATTTTTGGGATGATATATTTCTAACAAATTTATATACATCTGATGGTGCGTTAATTGTGTTCAGTCGGTTTATGCTTATGATTAAAATAGGAAAAAAGGCTTTTTTATCTATTTGATTCTTATAGTAGAGGTAGGAAAGGTATTACTATCGAAAATGGTACAGTGATTTAAAAGTTTAAGGGTTTAAGTGAGACTAAGAGATATTTCCAATATTTTTATTTAACAACTTATAATAAAACAAAATTATGGTTCCAAGTAGTTTTTAAGTGTCATTGCAATTTAGATGATCAAGCAAAATTTATCTCAGCATTTAATGCTTATCCAACGCAAAGTAGAGTAGCAAAACATCGAAACCAAAAAAGTAAAATAAAAAAAAAAAAAATTATTATTTCCAACAAGCGTAACAAAGATTATCAACAAAATCTGTTTTTAAGTCTTCTCCACAGTACAAACAGCAATTATAAAATCAAAAACGAAAATATGCTGAATAGAAGAGTGATATCGATAATGCAATAAAGCGCTTAATAATAAGTTTTAAATAAAGGTATTACTGAAAAGTTTAATGAGCAACTTAAGGTTGGTCCATTTCACATTTGCACATGGTGTCTTCGTACATTTTATAACCGATCAGTAAAGTTTTTACTTGAGACACATTATGATTTGCCTGAAAAATTTTATCTCTCTTGTGTAAATCGCATAAGTAATGATAACAAATTTATTTATAAAGCATGCGACCTTCGTCTACAAAAGGGTAAAATACCTGATAAATACCTAATAACAAGCTGTTTTTGATAAACTAGAGATTTTCAATATTCCACAGCCATTTGAAGATTTAAAGAGAAAAAGTTTTAATTACAATCCGTTTAATGTTTAAAAAGATTATAACAATGCCAAGAAGAGAGATTAAAAAATATACATGGGACTATATGTAATTTGCCATTAGATTCTGATGTTGTTAATAATTTGCCAAGACGGAATGAATCCAGTTCTATACTTCTAATTAATCTATAGCGAAAAAGTTCTTATAAAGATAGTGTTAATAATGAATCAGTTCGTTCATCAGTCATGATTAAGTTTTTATCTTTTTTTAAAGCAATCCGATATTTTCTGAGATAGATTTAGTAAGTAACAGCATAAAAAACTTTGACCATAATTTTGAAGACGATGACGAAATAGATTTTGATACAGAAGATGCAAGCCACAAAATTGATGATCCTCTTAATAATCATCGGTTATCCAAAAATGTAATTGCATTAATAAATGAAATTGTTGACGAGTTAGCTATTTCTCCATGTGAATATAAAACTCCTTTGTTATTGTATAGTGATGAGTTCTGTGAAGAGCTTGCACATTCGTTTTTTTTCCTAACTGGAAAACACGGTCATTATTCAACCGTCAAGGATTCATTCTCGAACCAGCATCGCAATGAAGAAAGGTGCAAATTTAACATCTGTTCAACTTACAAATATCTATGAGTATACTATTATTATAGCTTAATGCAGAACGAGGCTGCCTTTAAATTTTTATCACATGATAAAAGCACAATAAGTTATTGGAAAACTTTTTTGTATGATGTATTAGCAATGGTAAGAATTTTCGGTTTGCCAACCTTTTTTCGTACCCTTTCTTGTGCAGATCAGAGGTAGAATGAATTAATGTACATTATTCTCAAAAAACAGCGTAAATCTTTGTCTCAAAATGAAATTGAAAGTTTTTCTTACAAAGAGAAATGTGAAATTCTAAATCAAAATCCTGTAACAATGGCTTGTCAGTTCCAAAATAGAGTTGAATGTTTTTTTAAACAGATTACAATAGACTGGCCATTAGGTAAATCTATGTATTACGCTTAAAATTGAAAATATAAAAACATATGCAACTTTTGTGGGAAGAAATACTAAGCTTAAAGCTCCAGAAAAGTTCGAAAACCCACAGCTACATGAAATAGTTTCAAATTCATTCACATTATGAGTAATGTCGAAAGCATTGAAATAAAAATTGTCGTTACAGTTTTCCAAGATGTTTTATCGATAAAACAACAGTAGCCCACCATTCATTTGGTGGAGCTGAAAACAAAAGTGTTGAATTAGAGAAAATATTGAGGGATACCTCAATACTAGAAAGTGTATATTTACTATCCAGAGAAAGAAAAAATTTTGTTTGTTCAAAACAAATTCATCAAATTTTTTCTTTATTGGCTTATTATTAAGCATTTATTAAGCAGTTTTAAATTTTCAGCATGTTCTTTAACAAGATCCAATTTTAGATTTTGAAAACGATGAACCTGATAGTTCCATATCAAAATATGATAGTGTAAGGTTGGGGGATGAGAATGAGATAGGATGAGAATGGCCACACTTTAATAACACTTAATAACTGCTAAATAATTAAACAAACAGTAGCTAGTGATGATGATGTTAATAGCAGTATGAGGTTTTTAATATATATGCTTAGTCTCATTTAAAAATTTTAAAGAGTGAAAAAGCCTCAAAAGTTTGAGCAGTTATTATTCTTTGTTTCAGGAAATGCAGGGACTGCGATAAGTTTTTTAACTCGAGTGTTGTTTCATTACTTGACAAAATTTGTTCTCTTTTAAGAAACCGATGTAATAAAAAGTTCTTCTTTTATCTTCTACCAGGGTAAAAGTAGTAAAAAATTGGCGAAACAAATTTTTTTTCCAGTGCCATCCAAGATATGTCCAAAACGCTCAGGGAAAAACTTACTTAAGTTAAGTTCTAAAAAAAAAAAATTATATAAGACATAAATTCATTGAAATTCAGGCTATTGTTATATTTGAAATATCTATGATCAATCGGTCTATTCTACATTAATCAACGGTTAAATGAAATAATTGGAGTTCCAGAAAATAAGTTTGGAGGCTTAATAGTAATTGTTGTTGGAGATTTATTGTAGCTGTCCCCAGTTAAAGGATGTTGTGTCTTTCAAAAAATTCAAATAAAACCAATGTTAAATCTTTATTTGTTGTGACGATATTTCAAAATGTGAGAATTTGTCAAAAAGATCCAGTATTCATTATTTTACTTAATAATTACAGGACAGGAACCATAATAAACAGTGACATTGATATTCTGCAGGAACATCATGTTGAAAATTTTTTATCTTAACTAAATGATATCAATCATTTATTTTCTTAAAATAGTAGTATGGAAACCCATAATAATGAGATGCTTGGAAAGCTAAGCAAACCTAGCTTTATTATATCTGCAAGTAATAAATCGCCGCCTGGAATTTCTTCTATTGATTCATTGACTTCTAAAAAATCTCAAATGCAATTGTCTAGTTTGGCAATTAATTTTACAATAAAGGTTAGGGTACTTTGCATGGTAACTGTAAGTATAGATGTCAGTGACCTGTGTGTTAAAAAAGTCCATTAGGTTTTGAATATATTTATAGTTTTTTGGGTTAACAAGTTTTTTCAGCCAGAGATCTTTTTCTGCAAATAAATTTAATATTGGTCACTTTACAAAAAAAATTACCTGTCTTTTAATTATTTTTCTGTGATACTTCAACAAATCTTTGTAAAATGACCTAACATTGACATAGTTGTGGGGAATTTCAATGGAAATGGATTTAGTATGCCAAACTCTTTATTACCGAATTTTTGTAATTTTGACCAATTGTAGCAGAACCTACATAAATTAATGATTAAGTTTTGGATCAAATGGTTTTACTCGTAAATATTTATTTATCAATAGTTTTTAGACTAAATTTAATTTAGAAATATTGTTTTACACTTTTTTATTCAAATCAGTTGGTGTTTGAGTCTTTACCAGTGAGCTACATTTCACTTTTTTCTCGTTTTTTTACGTGTTTTTTGCCGATGACGATGATTTTTGCTTCAGGTATTTTATAAATAGAGCGTTTGATGCGGTCATGATTCAAATCTCGTGTTAAATTTCAACAAGTTTTAAGCTCCTCGAATATAAATAATGATACTTTATGCCCAATATTAAAATTTGTGACAAACATTTCGAATTCTAACTTCTCAAATAATGTATACTTGGTTTTCGGTAGCGCTCCTAAATTATACTAGTGAAACACCCATTTGCGTCTTGTGTTTTCCTATGCAAGCAACTTTCACAAGTTTTGTTAGAACATAGTTCTTCAAATATCGTTTTTGGTAAATGTCCGATGCACTCAATTTATTTTTGTTTCTTGTCCATCTTAATCGTATTTTACGTGAAGATAGCTTTTACTTTGTTTTAATATTAAAATACGAATTAAAAGTATTCACATGCTCATTTTTTCTGAAATGTCATTTTCAGCTAGGGTAATCCTTTCATAACATTTTTTCAATAAATTTTCCTTGCTGGCCCAGATCTATGGTCAAATATATGGTTAAAAAAGTAACCAAATTTATATTCAAATTTACAGAGAAAAACTTGAGTTAAAATTATGAAATTGTGCACTAAGGTTTTTTTATTTAGTTTTTTACTCGATTTGTGCTATTTTTAGACTACTATGTCAACACAATTCAAGATGGTGGATATTTTTATAAAAGCGATATGGCTAGAGCGTATATATCAGAAGAAAAAAATTATAATTAAAGATCCAATTGCTATTTGTTTATTACAAGTGAATTGTATTTATGTACTAAATAATAACGAAAAAACTGGTAAAATTTCAAGTCAAAACCTCCTCCCCTAACTCAACACATTATAACTTGAAGTCTATCAATATCGCCAAAAAAGAAAATGGAGAAAAATCAAGTACATGAACAAAATAGCAAATCTAAACATAACAAGTATCTAAAAATCCTCCTGCAATATTTGTTGAGGTCTATTTTCCTTTTTGCTTGCATGTAGCAAGTATCTCAAAATCCTCTTGCAATATTAGTTGGGGTCTCTTTTCCTTCTTGCATGTCTGGGTGACCTTTTTAATAGACCACAATGTCTTTCTCTCAACTTTAGCTTACTGGACTTATTGTCCACTTGCAGAGGTATTCAACTCTTGATCAACAACGACCTCTGATAATTCTTTTTTAAGGTAATTACCAAGAAATTTTCTTCGTTTCTGCTTCAAAAAATCTTACTTTTTTGAAATTTTTTGCATTAATCTTATTCATACTAATCAGTTATCCCAGTTGAATGCAATTTTTTACTGTTTTGTGAAAATATAATCTTTTACAATTTCCGTAATGCAAAGTATGTATCTCTTTTGAAGGGTACACAGTTTCAATGGTCTTTTCCCTGATGATGAATGCCCACAAATTTTACTGTGTATACCTTTCTAAGGGCGTTACTAAGGAATTTAGGATCTCCATAGCTGTTTAAAAACGTTTATATCTCAAGATAGAAACGAATATCAACAGTTGATTCATTATATACAATATATACAGTTGA
>JAUZNK010004845.1:0-10238 GCA_035046665.1 Euphysa ruthae | reverse complement strand
CGAGAGAACGTGTCTTCAAAGAAAACAGTTATTGGCCTAAAGGGAACCTTTTCAAACACTTGAGAGACAGCAGGCAAGATACTTATGGGACAATATTTCCTAGCTTGTAGTATTTCCTTTTTTATGGAATGGAACGACATCAGCCAATTACACTGGAAAGATGCAATTGTTTATGGATTTATTTATGCAATCGCAAATCACAGATGCGTGCGAATAGGACAAAGTTTTTAAAAGCCAGAGAGACTATTATCTTTAGTTTAACAATTACGTCATGAACTTCATCAGGTATAATATTAGAAAAATTGAAGGGGTTTATAATGGGGCGATTCCTTTTAATTGCACAAATACTAGAATGGGTATCAAACATTTTGATAGAACGTAAAATATGATTCACTATCGAATGTTGAATTAGATATCCATGCACAAATTTTTAATGTGCTAGTTATATTAGCATAATAATAATTAAATATATTTACAATATTTTTCTCACAAGCAATTAAACTATTATCGTCATGGAGATTCTTTCATTGCTAAAAAGATTTTTACTGGAAATAAATGGTTTGCATGTATCCTAAAAAAACTTTTTTTATTTCAATACCATCAAAGAAAGATTTCTTTTCCTTGCAAACAAGACTAACAATAACATTTCACTGTATATGGATAGCAGTTTTAACACTAGGTAGCCCAGATCTATTGGCTTTGCTTTTTAACCCAGCTTTTTACATGATCTCTTCATGAATCTGTTTGAAAACAAAAGGTTTTTTCTTGAGAGGAGCATGCTTATGCAAAACATCATAAGTACTATAATCATAACAAAGATTAGATTTGGGAAAATGATGGTTAAGTTCAGTAATAAATAAATTAAAATCAAAATGTTTAAGATCTCTATATAAGATACAACTAGAAGATAGCTTTAAACATTTGCTTTTAAACGTAGGATATATCCACTTAAACCTGTTTCTATCGAATTTGAATGCTGAAAAAGAGATTTAGCATTTGTCAATATTAAGTCAAAACAAGTACGTATTTTTGACTTAAAAGGAGTCTTAGTTTTAATAAGATTAAAAATATCATATTCTGTAATAAATTGACTTATAGAATTACTCTCAGGTTCTAAGTTTATTTTACCATGTACTATAAAGTCACATTTACAGAGATAAAAATCTGGAAGTTTAGAGAAATTTTGCAAGACACTTATGAGGATTGTAACCAAGTAATACCAACCACTTTCTATTACCAGTATAATAATCACCAAGCACATATATACCATTAAATAATACGTTAACAAGTCTCGCATGTCTGCCACCATAGAATTTTAGAAAATTAGAGAGTGGATTTAAATAAAATATTATATAATATTAAACAATGTTTAAATTGATATTTAAATTTAAATTTCTTTATACGTCCGCTCTCTCCAATATTCAATCAGCAGTCTGAAATTAAAATAATGATTTCTGGATATGCTTATGAGCACTTGTTGCCAATTTTTCTTTCTTTTTTTTTTTTTAAATGATTGTTAGGCGTAAGTATTCAGAAATAACATGAAAATAATACAAGTTCAGCATGGTCCAAAAATATTTTTATAATATAAAATAATATATAAAAATAACTTTAGATGTAAAATATGTTGATTTAGGGGAATATATCAATAGAAAAAAACCACTTCTTTTTTGTAAGGAAAACAAAATTAAAAACTTCTTATCTCTCGTAGTTTCTTTAGAATGCAGTAATGTTAGTACAAAAATTTACCTCAAAGCTAGTAGATTTTCTCTGTTATGCAATACAGCTTGTCTCCATTCAGGATTTCCCTCATGACAAATGACAAAAGATTTTTCATACACACTTATCGTCTCATGCATCACATTGTCATCCTCATATTCATCTATATATGAAAAGTGATCCTAAAAAGAGTTTATCAGCAAACAATTAAGTTTTTCTGCTACTAGGAGAAATGAAATTTTTAAACTAGCAGTAGCGATCGATCGAACAACATATTTCCAACGTATTTGTATTTTTATCGTGGGACAACAAATAGTTTTTAAAACTAATTTATTACAAAAGGGTCCATGGGTTTGGTTCTGGTGTACTTTGAGCTCCTCTTTGAGCTTACGGTAACGAAAGTATTGGTTCCGAGGTGGGTTCAAACCCACAGCTCTAGGATCCGGAGATCAATGCCTTGTCCGCACGGCCATACCACCATGTTGCAATTAAAGAATTCCATTAAAAAATGAATATCTGACACAGAGAAAAATGTTATTCTAGTTACGAAAAGAGAATAAATGTAACTAATGAAAAAAGGGATCAAACAAACACATATTTTATTACCAAACTAATAAAAGAAAAGTTTTTTCTCTTTATTAGTTTAGTAAAACCACATATTTGTAGTTTTCCAAGAGACAAAAATGTGGTTTTACCAAATTTTCAAAAATAGTAGTTCATATGAAAAACATGTTGTAAATAATATTCTTTAGCATTATTAGGCAGAACAGAGAAAAATGAAAAAAAGCAAAATTTTGGGCATTTCCCATCAAAAAATTGTTTATGATACACAAAATCTCTAAATTTAAACTTTTGAGAAAAATCGAAGAGTAATTTTCAGGTCCCAAAAAAAAAAAATTATTTTGAAATTATTAATATAATCTTGTTCTTAAGGCTAAAATGACCTAGCTTTGAAGGCTGGATCTGAAGAAAAATAATTTTTGCAGGTAATTTTTATTTATTTTGCAGGTTATTTTTATGGGTAATAAAATTTCTTCTATGGACCTTTAACTTCATGTAAAAGTAAACAGCGGATTTTAATAAAATTTAAAAATATTGTTTTTAGGCCTAAAATGACATGTTTCAGGTCCTGGGAACTGGTCCCAATAAATTTTTCAAAATATCCAACAAATTAGAGTAAATTAAATAAAATAAAATCGAAAAACAAATTCTTGAAAAATATTGAAAATATTTATTACATTTGATATTTTTTGACAAAGTTTCAAAACTTTTGAGCTCAGGCTCAGAAAACAAGAACTTTCAGTAGGTGGCCATATGGGGTAAAAAATTTCCTCTATTGTTTTTTAATTAAATACAAAACAAAAAAAAAAAAACTAAAAAAAAAAAAATCGATAAAACCACAAAAATGTTGTTTTTAAATTACCGTGTCATAAGCCCTGGGGATTGGGCCAACAACATGACCAACATACTCAATATAGTCCAAAATTTCATCATAACAGGAACGTAAACTTTTGAGAAAAGTCAAAAAACATTGATTTTTACTTTTTATGGGTAACAAGGAAGGAAGGTGACCTATATAGGGCAAATACTCCCAACAGTTCTTTAACTTCATGCAAAATTAAAATAAAAAGTTATCAGGGAATTTTGAGAAAAATTTTAAAATGTTGATCTTCGGCCTAAAGATATTACAACAATTATAATAATAATATTTCCTCAGTCCATAATATAGTTATTATATGAAGAAAATAATCACATAATACATAATAACTTATTACTCCATATAATTTTCCTTATTACAGTAAAAAAATTAAGGTAATGAAAATGGACTTCCCGTTTTTGACTATTTAAAAGTAGTTCATTGAGGTAATTAATTAATTGAATGGAAATATCTTATTAATGCCTGTCTTTTATCCATCTCTGTAATACAATTAAAGCAATTTTTGTGGTTTTCTCTCAATTATTATAGGGATAAATGTAATTATATCCCTATATATTCCCTTCCCCTCTATTTATATCTGCGTCATAACAACATAACTATGCCGCAAAAGATCAACTGACTTATAAAATAGAAAATGGAAGGGAGTGATAATTTGATAAAATAATCGCATTTAAGCCTATTAAATAATTCATATAGCATCCTAACCACTTTTTCTTTGAAATATACATAATAATTAAATAGTTTTGCATAAAAACTCGATTTCTAGAAGAATTCATTATAAAAAAAGACTAAATATTCAAGAATTTCCTTATCCTATTCTAATCAAGTTAAACTAACATAGCCAGATATTTCTTTGATATTCTAATTAAGTTATTGATTACGAATGATGTGTTAAAACACTTGCGATCTCTTCTTTCTTCAAAAAATGATTAGTTATCTAAAATAAATAAAGAACGGAGGCAGAAAAAGGAAATAAAAATTTAACAAACAATAAATACAAAATAAATAAATAAATACAAATAAATGGCAATATATCTATTTATTTTTAAACAAAACATACAAAAAAATCTGTGAAGATATTTTGGCGCATGACTCAGACAAGTCAGATATACGAAACCACATACGCTTTAATTTATCATGGCGTACACGGGGACGTGCGCAAATGGCCCATACGCCATTCACAAAAAGTCCTGTGGTATGTGCCTATGTTTGTAAAATAGAATCTTTCATTGAATTTTCATTATTTAAATGTCCAAGGTCTTACCTGATGGAGTTTTAGTGCCATTCTAACAGCAGGAGCTACAACATTCCTTAAAAGCGTTAGATCAGTATCTGAAAATATCCATTCATCCTTAGCAGCAGTTACACGAAAGTCACCTTTAAACAATGAGTGTAACCCATGCAAAAACGATTTTAGTCTAAAAAAAAACAACTAAGAAGTAGCAAAATTATCTTAATTTCTTTTTTCCAACTTTAACGACAAAAGAATCTGACATGCCTTCAAAAAATTAAAATTAAACAGTGTCATCTTAAATTTGAAACAAGTCAACAAATATGACTAAACAAAGAAATGAATGAAATTATTGATTTTGTGTTAGATACTGGAGGAAAGTGATGAAAATCTTGATCTTTATGATTCTAGTGATGCCAAAATAGAGTATGAAGACGATGATGTACATTCACTACCACTTATTTGTACATACTGAAAACCAACTTCAAGTTAGTGAAATTGTTGGATAATTAGAAGATAGTGATATCAGCAAAGAAACTGAAAACCGAGTTCAGGTTAATGACATTGTTGGACCTTGATAGTGATGTTGATACATAGAAGCTTATGCAGAGTCAGAGAGCGAAATAAATTCTGAGAGTGAAAGTGAACTTTCATCTCTTTTATTGCCCCATGCAGTTGAAAAATTAGTCGTTAAATTACAGTCATCATACAAATGTGCAAGAACCAGAGGAGGGAAGATATACAGGCCTGGTCATGAGTGGCGTGTGATCAAATGCGCACGTGCCCACACACGCCATATTTCAAAATGGTGTGAGGTCATCGCACATCTGGACTTATTATAGAGGTGTGGTGTGCAAGAGCATTTTATTGGGAGCTTTTTTGATTATGAAATTTTATATAACTGAAAAAAAAAAAAAAATAAATAAATAACCTTGCAAAAACAATATTTGCATTTTTAAAAATAAAGGCGTTACGCAAAATGAATAAACAAATTATTTTGTCTATGACTTAAAAATAAAAGCGACTTAATTAATTAAATAAATGAAAAAAAAAAAAATAAACTATTGTCTTTTATAATATTAGAAAACGTTGTTTAATAAGTTAAAAAAAATATTATTTTGTTGACACAAAAAGAATATCATTTTAGCATATTAATTTTACTAAAATACTTTAAATTTTTATTTATTGTTATTATAAGTTTTTATAACCTTATTGAGATGCATAAGCACTGTTCGAGGTAGTAAAAAGTGTGTTTCTTTTACTTAAAGAACAACTCATAGGTTGATAAAAAATCAAAACAGTTTTTTCTTTAGTAAAAATGCTAGAATAAATTATATTTGATCCGTAGCTACGCCCCTCCCCTCAATTTATATTAGCTTCATAATCGTAACATGCAATATTTTGCATTTTCATACCTCAAAAATGCATAGCAGTTACATAACTGTTAGAAATAAATTCTAGTTAGCTGTCTTAAAAATTAAACCTAGATAAATTAACAAATGAAGAGAAGGATTAGTATTTTATTTCAAATGAATCTCATTTTGTTTTATAAGTGCAGGAAATCTATTCATATCTGATTGACGCATAATCGTAGTAAGAGAATCTATTGGCTAATATTTGTTTGCCGCCTGAATGTGTTTATCCTCAATTATAATTTATTCAAGCAATTGGAAAGATGGAAGGCGAAGCTAATAAAGTCTCCCAACAAAACAGATATATTTATAACATATAATTATAGCAAGATGTTTCTACTCCCTACCCAATACAAAAGAAAAAAACTTGATTGGCTTGATACTTTCTTCTCTTTAAAAAGATATTCTGTTTATGTAACTTCCATAGTATTTTTACAGAAGAGCACCTCGTCTGTTAATATTTTAATACCTAATCTGGTAGTTTATTTCTTCTGTTGCTAAATAGATAAGTTTAAAACTTAAACTAACCTGCAGTTCATTAGCAGAGAGACATTGAACTCATTTTACAAACAGCTAGCTATGACAACTATACAGGGTGCTTTGAAAAACAAAAAAGTAAATAAGAATTTGGGATCGCACACCTGAATGAAGACCTGCACGTACACACGCCATAGGAAAATAAGTGAATTTAGGCGTGCGATGACCGCACATGTGCTATTTTTCTTATGACCAGGCCTGATATATGAGTATAGTTTATGTACTCGTGGAGGTATCGTACCATAATCCTGTAACGATTGACACAGGAAAGATTGATAAAGATGGAAAACCGCATGAACTCAACTCCTACAATGAGCAGCACATGGACAGCGTCCCTTCGTAAAATTTACAGATGGTGAAAAAACTTGTTATTCTTCTAATACTTCAATGCAGCTTAAATTCACACAAAATTTATGTACAAGCTATCAACAGCAACATTACATACTTGGATTTTCTGCTGCATAACATAAAGCTAATTTTTGCACTAACCCCAGAAATCTCCAGTAACCTTTCTCATCGGAGAAAATATCGACCAACTAACTGGTGGAACTTCCTTTCAATGATAACACCAGGAATTAATGGTAGCAGTGATAGACCACACAAAAGATGCTGAGTGTGTTACCAGCCTGGTAAGAAGACCACCAAAGGACACCCCTTGAAAAACATTTATTTTTCACTTCTATCTCTCATAACTAGGTTTATATCCTGGTGACTGTTTTAAAGCTTATCACACCCTTCTGAACTACTCTTTAAACTAACCTACTACGTGAACTAATTATCCTTTATCTAGTTGTATAGTTAAAAAGGTTAACCTCCTCTGTTAATTTTGTGGATCACCTGATATTGAAAATATAACATTTAGATGTAATCTTTTAATTTCTATTTGAAGATGAAGTAAAAAATTTGTCTTTTTATGTCGTTTGAAACGCCACATTTTTGGTATTTGGTCATGTGACCTAGCAAAATAAGGAAAAAAATATTAATACTCAAAAGCCACTTTACTGAGGAAAAAAAAAAAGTCCTTAATTTTGAAATTAAGTAGTTTTGCTTCTTCTGGCTTCATTGTGAAAAGGTAAAAATGAGGTAGTTTTGTCTAGGCTATAGCTTTTTTTTGGCTCAGTTATGGAATTAAGTTAATTCTCTAAAAAAAAGTGGACTGAAATGTGGAAATTTTGGTTACAAGATACTACATGATTCACTACTACCTTAATGCGATAAAAAAAAAAAAAAAAAGTTAAAAAAAGCAATAAGAATCTGATTTCAAGAAAAGAGATCAAAAACTTATTTAAAAAGCTATAGATCAATATCCCTTCTGCCTATACTAGGAAAGATATTTGAAAATGTTAATTATTTAAGAAATGAACAACAAAGAATCCTTCTTAAAGATCAAAAATCTACTTGGTTAAACATAAATGCTGGTATTGTTCCTTAAGGGTCTGCTCTTGATCCATTACTTTTTCTAATTTATATTAATGATTTTGAAAACCTACATTCAATTATTTGCTGGTGACACGTAAATTTTTTTCTGAAGACTCTATGGTTGATGAATCTGCTCAAAAAGTAAATAAATACTATTAAGGAGTGGTCATTAAGATGGAAGATTTATTTTCCTGATCCAAACAAACAAGCCATTTAGATTGCTTTGTTGCATAAAAGAAAATCAGTCATGCACCCAATTTTAATTTATAACGATGCCCTTGTCTCAGTTGAGCTGCTCCATAAACATCTTGAACAACTTCTTGATGAAATGCTTAATTTCAAACCTCTAATTAAATTAAAAAAAGCTAAAGAGATAAAAGGAATAAGACTTATAAAATTATACAAAAAACTTAGTGTCAAAAGTCTTTCTGATCAATCACCTTTAGGTTCCAAATACTTCACAAAAAACCAGAAAAAAAAGTAACGAAAGGTTACTGAGAAAAAGTGTTACGAACGAATGAACAAACAAAGATACATGGATGAATTCATGCGATTCTCCCAGCTTTGCCTGGGTCCCAATAAATCATGAGAATTAATATAATAAATGATATAAGGATAAAAATTTATACTTAATTAACTTCTGGTCTCTTGAATTAGTGTGCAAATAAAAAAACAAAAAATGTTTCCTAACAAAATTATTCTTCTTCATTATTTTAAGTTATCAAAAAGGACGATTTTGAAAATTAAACATGCACCTGACCATCTATGAATTACTACTTTGCAGTTCTACTACCAACCAAACTAAATGTGAAATTATTTCCTTGAAATTGTAGGGTGCTTATTAACCCTCGTCCCATATTAAATCCAAATTCTTAAGGTTTATAAAACGTTCCGAAGGATATGATTATGTAGAAATACTTGACTTTCATTAATTAATATAAAAGAATAATTATACAGGATCTTTTAAATGGTGGAAATAAGTTGTTTTTTTGTCCAGAAAATATTTTTAAACGGTGGCTCCAAATTCTGGAAAGAATGTATTGCGAGCTAGAAACATAGAAGCTTCTTATGAAATTTTAGAATCTGATTTAGACTCTGACATATATAGATGTCTTAGATGTGTTTGACAAACCACAGCACGATGTTACTGATAATTTTGACACCAATGTCGTGTCAACTAGTGATGAGGAGGAATTCAGAGTAAGAAGTAGTACCTAACCGAATAAATGTGCAAAAGATGGGCTAGCAACTTTTTCAGAAGAGAAAACATTTCTCATTGATGTTCCAGAGTTCTCAAAATTTGTAACAGATGAACTTTTACAAAATATTGTTTCAGAAATGTATATGCAATATGTTATATTGATAATGAAATCCAAAGGGAAACAATTCCTCCCAAATCAAGGTTTAGATTATGGCCTAAAGATGGCATTGCAATAAACCGGTTGAAATCATTTATCGCATTGACCTTTTGGTGTGTTGAAGAAAGACAATGTTAACCCTTTAGCAGTCCCTGATGTAATATTACATTGACGGAAAATGGTACTAAAATTTCCGCAACATAATATTACGTCAAGCAACTTATGGGCTGAAAATGACCCTGACATAATATTACGTCCATGTATATTACAGTTAGCTTTGCTGTGTTTCTGACGTAATATTATATCTGCATCCTTGAGGCTCGGTTTTTTCATGATATAAATCTTTTAAATTTTGGATTTTCACACCCTTTTGCTGTTTGTTGTTTTACTGCTCATATAAAAAGCAGCTCTTTACACCCTACAAAAAAAATTTTTACAAGCGCCTCGTGTTCAAGTTCACTTGCAAAGTTAACAAAAGGAGAAATTACGTCGTACAATAATGAAATAAATATTATCAAATTTCATGTTAGGAAATCTGTTATATTAGTTGCCAAAGTATTTCATCCTTTTCAAAGAACATGTAAAACAGCCAGGGTTAAGTTATAATAAAATCCAAACTGATTTCCCTGTAGATATCATAAAAAAATTAGTTGGCGAAGCATTAATTGAAGCCGACACTCTAATGGATGACTCTTTCCAAAATAATCCCAATACTGAAGAAATTAGCAGTTTGACTGGGCGCCATTTTAAGAGATTTTATAATCATATTAAAATCAAAAGATTATGTCGCATTTGTAAAGTATGTTATGTGGATGATTGTAAACTTTCTTGTAGACAAAATCTAGAAAAAACAAAAGCGCTTTGGCCGGGACAGGCGGAATGAATGCTCAACCTGTAAGGTGGCATTGTGTGTTAATATTTGTTTTGAGATATATCACACTCAAAAAAACGATATTGACAAATACATTGATGATTGAAAAATACCAATTTGCCAAAAAACAATATAAATATTTACGTTTTCATAGCTTAAGTAGTATTCTACACTATGGCTCTATAGTCCTTTGTTTGAATTAAAAATTCTTCAAACGGTCAGTCTTTATGTTACAATATATATATATATATAA
>JAUZNK010004844.1:0-10239 GCA_035046665.1 Euphysa ruthae | reverse complement strand
TATATTTAAACATATATTTATATACATATATATATATATATATATATATATATATAATTTTTTTTATTTACAGATATTTTACAAGAAAACAAGGAAACTAAAGCACACCATTATTTTCCTTACCATATTTCCCACTCTCGTGTTTGTAAGAATAATGTTCCCTTTAAATTGGCTAAAAGAATTATAGTCTTTGTATCTGATGACCAAAAAGTTGAATTCAGATTGAAAGAATTAAAAATATGGCTTAAAATCTGTCTTTACCCTGACATTGTTATAGATTGGGTTTACAGAATGCTAAAGACATGCTTCTTTTAAAAACAAATCCAGCAATTTACCTTTTGTCACCACTTTCCATGAAAGCATCGAAAGTAAATCATTGGTTAGAAGTATTCGCTCTAAAATTCAAAATGTCCAGGCTGACCATTTAAAACAATTCTATGATAATAGCGATGTAGTTCTTTCTCAAAGAAAACCGAAAAACTTATTACATCATTTAACGAAAGCTAAATTTTGTTCTTTTTTCCCAGTTATAGGAAATACCAATCTTAAATACAATAGTAAACGGTGTAAAATATGTAGAAAGTCCATTCCCATTTCACCTGTCGATCCTTAAACTTAGTATACTACTTAAAATGTAATATGTGCAAACATGAAACCACGTACATAAATAAAACTATCGGCGTTAAAGCTGCTGGTTTCATACCAAGGATGAACCAACACATATGAGAGTAGAACTGGTGAATCCTCATGTTTATTCCTTTACACGATTGTTTAATGGAGCGATTTTTCGAAGCTAATATCATGTTATGTTTAAAAGACGGGAAGCGTTTGGAATTTTTTGAAAATCGTTTCCACAGAAAATACACTTTAAATAATAAATATTTTAGCAACAATTATTGGTAAACAACCATCCAATTATCGTCTTTAGATATCTATAAAAAAACGTCAGATTTTTATTGTAAAGGAATTATTACATTCTGAAGAGTGAAAGCAAAAAGCTTTAATGTAAATATATATATTTTTTTATTTCTTGCTTTTTTTACCTCATATTCCTATCCCTCAATTTTACACTTTATTTTTTTTTTGTATAACATATTCTTTCAGTAGATATTAAACCCCCAGCTGGGGGTTGATGTCTTCATAATTTCTATACTTTTATTAATCAATTGAAATAAAATAGAAAACGTGTATTAAAATTAAATTTGTTTAAAAAATATCTTTGAATCGAGCCGTAATCTCCAGGATACCCCATATACAGTTAGCTATATATTCTTTCTTTTTTTTTTCTTTTGTAATGAATCTTTACTGTTTAAAATACTAGTGCGTCATGAGATGAAAATCGTATAGCACTATCACCTTACCTGGTGACATCTAAGTGCTAATATAGTATTATATTGACAGCAACATTTGAAGTATACAAAAGGGGGTTTTGAACAATGAAAAATTTGTCCGGTCTAAAATTTGAAATTCAACGAGAAATGAACACAATAAAATACCTGCAGCATTTGCGCGCATGGTACGAATGATCACAAAATTGATATCGTGAATATTTTTTATTTGATATGTCAATGACCAGACCAAATTCTTTTCACTCTAAATTCAAATTTATTATTTACATATGTTTGTTTTGTTAATCATTTACTTTACTGTACACTTTTATTTTTAACATAAAGAAAATATAAAAACCATTTAAACGTTTTGGAGAAATATTTAATTAAATTTTGAAAGTTCTGTCCTATCGGTTTCCCCGTTTCCCACTCATATCTCCCAGTCTCACACTTGCTTTCCCTATTTCTCACTCGTTTTCTCCAGCTTCATGTTGTGGTTCTTACGTTGAAACAGCACCCTGGTCGGGAAAATGTCCGGGTTGGGTAGTGTCCATCGGGAAAACTTTTCCTTTACATTTTAGGAACCATAAACAAACGGAGGTTTGTGAAATGGCCTTGGAGACAAACTGAAGGTGTGTAAATATGTAATAAAAAAAAGTGCGGTGATATGATGCATCTCACCTTTAGGTGATATTGAAAATATTATAATGCATAAAAGCTCGAATGAACTAAAAAAGCTTTTGTCGCGATCTGATTTAAGTATAATTCTACTAGTAAAATTTAAGAGGGCAATTAAACATTTCAGAATAAGTGAAAAGATATTTCGGAAAACATATATGTAACATTTGAACAAATTTCTTGAAAAACAAATCTATCTACTATAGAAAATTTAAATAAACAAACTGAAATTTTTCTATCGAAAAACTTGACTCAGATCTGGATATTATACACGGCATTCTAGCACGAAAAGTGGAGACTACTTGAAAATATGCACATTGGAAATTGGATGGGTATTAGAAAACTAAAATAGTAGAAAAAAAAGATTTTTCCAGGCCAATGTACCAAATTACAGAAAATATCTATAAAATTCCAGAAAATGACAAAAGAGATTGATTTTCCATTTATCAAAATGTCAGCATCTTAAAATATAAAAACAAATACTTCGTTTCTGCGAAAATTTCGACTTTAATTTTCGTTTCTGCAACCGTTTCAAGCATTTCAAAAACGCTTTTTCAATAATTTTTTAACAAGACAGATTGGATTTAATTACAACTGGTGAAAATGCCAGAAAAAAAAAACATAATATAACAAAACATTAATTTTTATTGTATCATACAATCCTATGAAAAGTATATATACATCATATGTGATACATACACTATATGTGAACATAATATATGCTATGCGAATCTGCAATATGTAATGAAAGAATAATAAAAACACCGTAATAAAAGCCTTTCTTTTAGGGTGTATACATATATATTTGCAAATTTTCGATATATTACATATCTTCGTCAGGCATATGACATACTGATTGAATATTGGTCATATGGCAAAGATATGTACAAAACTTGCAACAAAAAATTTGATTTCACTACCTTTTTTTTATCACGTCAAATACAAAATTTGACGAATTTTATCATATGAGCAAATAATGGCTGAAAAGAAAAAAAAAAGGCATTACACAAAAACCGAGCATTGACCAAACTATTTGACTGCAAAAGCTAGATTTTGATGTATTTTCAATGTCAGGGGAAAAATATTCAAAGTTTACAATCACTAGTCGTAAGAAGTGCTTATAGCACTGCAAGTTTATACAAAATTGCAGAGGTCAAATATGTTTTAAAGAGCAGGTGAAGCGTAAAGTGCGAGTTTTAAAGTTTAACTAAAGTTTTAAACTTTAAATCATTCAGCATGAATGCCGAAGTCTTAACGAAATTTTTCGCATTATAAGCAACTGTTAACTAGATGAAAGGTTAACTCAAGCCTATATAAATACAATAAATTTTCATTGCATTTCATTTATTTAAGATATTAATACTTCCGTTCGTATATAAATTTTCAAAAAATTTATTATCACAATCATTCGAAAGCCACATGCGACACAATGTCAAATTATTTGTCACTCTCCATTAATTTAAGGAAATTTGATAAAATGAAAATATTATCTTAAAAAATACCATAAGAAGTAATTAATTACAGGTGTTTTTATAACTAACTTAACGAAATTATAAAGAAAAAACAGACTTGGAAATCTTTGAATAAGTAAAGAAATAAACGGAAAAAAAAAAAAAGTGAATGAGAAATAAAACTTTATAAATATAAGGATGCACAGCCTTAATATACATTACTATTGTGGTTTTGACTCATAGAGTTCTTTGCTGTCATCTCGAATATAACACCAAGTCGAAAATTTAAGGTAATTAAAAAAAAAAAACAGTATCTACTTTCAGACGATAAGCTACCAATTTAACAGTTTTC
This sequence comes from Euphysa ruthae, assembly GCA_035046665.1. NCBI lineage: Eukaryota > Metazoa > Cnidaria > Hydrozoa > Anthoathecata > Corymorphidae > Euphysa > Euphysa ruthae. The sequence goes on along the minus strand of JAUZNK010004844.1, from coordinate 6,430 downwards.
TCCGAGAATATCTTTAGAACCATGTGAATGAATCAATTTGTGTTAAATAAAGTCTACAGGCACGAAAGCAACAGATATTTTCAGATTTTAAAGGAAGCACATGTTTTCAAAATTCTTCTGAAAATGATTATTTCTATGAAACAACACGTCTTTCAAACTAAACACAATGTTAAATATAATCGCAACTTAGATAATAAAAAAATTGTGATAAAATTTAAAATTACACATTTGTAATAAATCATAAAAGTTCTATAAACAATATTGTAGATGTCTTTTAAATTCAAGATGAAATATCAGAAACTATTTATAGTTGCAAATTTATATCGGCATCAACATTTGTTAAGTATAAGCCCTGAGAAAAAAAAAATTGTTTTTTAAGTCGTTACATATAACCCTTCGAAATTTCCAAGGTAAAAGTAAAATTAAACCAAGCTTAAAAATCAAAGAAGTGAGAGAAATAATTTTAAACAAAGTACCGACCAAAAACTGTATTTGAAGTTGGAAGCAAGATTCTATTCAAATGTTATTGAGCGTGTTAGAAAAAATTGTCACTGAGAAAAGCAACTCAGTCAATTTAGTAATAAATTTATCGAGTTTTGTTTTTTAAAGGATTGCGAAATTTTTTAATCGAGTATAAAATTATCGCTGAGTCGCCATTTAAAAAAAAAAAAAAAAAAAAAAAAAATTTATATATACAGTTAGGGCAAAAAACAAAATACAAAGTATTTCAAAAGTCAAAACTACAGAAATCTATCAGAAAACTGCATTACAAATCAAGAACTTGCAATTGATATTACCACCCTTACCATCACGGTTTCTATAACCCAAAATTTAAAAAAAGATTTGTGTAAACATTGATTGAGAATAGATGAATTCAAAAAAAAGTCCTGTAATATTTTTTAAGAGGGTTATAGAAAATAAAAACTGCAGTGATATTAAATAAACAATAAATAGAAGTAATTAAAGGTATTAAAACAATCACAACAGTTTTTAAATTACGCAACGATCTGAAGATAATTAGTTTCTCATAAACATTAAATGGATAAGTGTTTCATTACGAGAGGATATAGAAAAAATTAGATAATCACCAAGAATATATGAATGCAAAGAGATCAACTCCCTGATTCAGCACTGTTTGTTACATTATTTTCTGTTGTCTCAACCTGCAGGTTTTGCAAGATTTCACTGACATTTATATCCTTTTCCTTTGCTTCGTCATTTTTGTTTATATCAGACTGATAATCTTTTTTATTAACAGAGTCCTTTTTCTCTGGAACTTCTAGTTCGACACGGTAATCATCTTGAGAAATGTTTTCCTCATTTTCTCGATCATCTATCTCACTTACCTTTTCGCTACTACTTGAAGTGTCACATACATTTTTAGATAGCGAGTCTGCAGTGTATTGCGCATTTGTACTGCAGAATTGTATGTCTGAAGGCGCGCCAGTAACATCTTCTGAGGTGTTAGTGTCACCGTATAACGCTCCAGTGATGAAACTCAAGTCAAAATTATCTTCATCGATATTTATCAAATAATCCAGCCCCAGTTTTGCTGTGACGTTTAAATTTAAATCTAAATCTCGACCCCCAGAAAAGTATCGAACATCACGATCAGCATCCGCTTGAAGGGCTTCAATTGTATTTTCCACAGACTTTCGCACCTCGTCAGCTTCAGGGAGGCTTTGGAAGTAATCTACAATATAAATGAATTAGAGTTAAAAACAGGTAGGACCAAGAGATTAATGAACTGCCACTAATTATCCTAAACATACCTTACTAGTCAACTGCAACCATGCACACCTGTTGCTAAGAAAAAAATTTTAATAAAGAAATTCCAATTATCAAATTCATAGAAAAAAAACTCTATTTTTTAGCATCAGAGTTAAATACTAAATTTCACTTAATAAAAACTTTTTTACACAACTTAAATGAGAGAAAAACAGAAGAATAGAAGAAAACAATGAGGAAAGAGAAGAATGGCCTATATACATTTAGACAATGGGAATGACAAATGTACTGCATACCTAATCATCGAGCACCTTGTATAAATAATTTAAGTCAATTAAAATCACAATAATCACAATAATAGTCAAAATAACCACAATAATTATAAAAATATATATGTATGTATAATTGTATATAATGTATATATGTGTGTATGTTATGTTCCACTACTCCTCTGTACCTGGGAGAGCCACGAATCTAAAAATTTCTGGCGAGGATCCAAACAACTTTTTTATTCAAAGATTTCAAAAAATTTTTTAATTTAAAATTCAAAAAAGTGACTAAAATTATGTCAAAAAAGATAGTAGCAAAGGTGAGAACACAATGTGTACAACTGCACTAAATGTAAAAAAAATAAATATAAATTATAAATTAAAATAAAACTAAATAACATTGAAAAATGCAAAAAATTAACATGACTAAGATGATTATTTATACCCTAGCAAAATTATACCAATAATTTGTTGGACTGTAATTTATTCTATTGACAATGAACTAAAAGGCAGTTTAATTTTAAATTTCAATTAAATTTTAAACGATCGAAGCAATGAACTTCCTTTTTACAGCCATAATATAAAACCTAATAAAACAGTAAATATCTCCCAAAATACATAAAAAAAAAAAATAGGCTTTCCTGTAATTGTAAAAAATAGGGCAAGTAATTACTCACCAACTTATTTCCAGGGCATTAAAGCTTCAGCAAACAACTAAAAGTCGAGTTTAAAAATTGGAACAATTGCAAACATTGCTTGAGGCAATAAACCTTTATTAGTGCCCATTCCTTTTGTATATATCATATAGTGATATCTATATGTAGGATTATAGCAGTTTTGCATATGATTTATAGCAGTTTTTAACACTTGAAAAAAGTTTCCAAAAATTTTTTATTTCCAATGAAATTCTTAAAAATGACAAACCCTTTGTTATTGATGACATAATAACAGGTGCCAATGATGTCAATTTTAGTAACTACTGCTGTGCCAAGTTATTTTACAAAGGTAGTAGTTTAGGAGTGAATCTAGAATACTTTTTCACCCCTCCCCTCCTGTGCTACACAAGCCAGAAAAACCCGAAGGCAAAGTTGATGTGCCATAGTTTAGTTTGCTTTTAAAATTAACGTCAAGGTTGTGACTGATTTGAGACCAGTAATTTGAGTCCAGTAACTATTAGATTAAATCTAGAACAATTTTTATCTATCTGGTTAAATTATCGGTTGAATTTTTTGATTTTGTTTGAGTCAAAGTTCTGGTGGGATGTATTTATTGACACAAATGTTTGGAAATGATCTGAAATTTAATAACACATTTTTTAACTACGCAACTCGTAAAAATATTATCAATGATTTAATAATATTATTCAAATCAATGGCAAAATTCCAATGAACATTTAGAATCACTTTTTGTTTTGCAAAAAGAAAAAACGGAAATTAAAAAAAAAAGCATTATACATACAGCTTGCGTTGTTAACTCAAACAAAACTGACCTCTGAAATTGAATTTCATGTAAATAATCCTTTATTTCCAAAAAAATCTTTCAACTGGAATTTCATACACCTCCTTCTAACTGACCAGGAATTTTATACACCTCACTCTAACTTTTTTTTCAACTTATATGGAAAAAATCCCTTCTTTTAATATAAATTTATAAATTAATGACTGAACACTTTGTAAAACTTTTGTCACTACTAACATTTAAATTTGAAAAGCATATTGACGAAATCTGGGTATACTTACATATTGACAAAATATGGGCGTATTTGTATATTGACAAAATCTAGATGTAATTGTATGTCGACGAAATCTGGCTGTATTTGCATATTGTCGAAATATAGGTGTATTTGCAAATGAAAAAAAATTGACAAACGATTACAAGTAAAAACTTCTAGTTACCCTTTCTTGAATAGTGAAACATAGTGTTTTTTAAATACGGTATTCACTTGCTCACAAAAGATATATCACACGGCTTTTAAGAAAGAAAGTTATAAAATGAGCATCAATATTTTGAGCACTCATAATGAGATAACAACTATAAACGGCTGCATAAACTACAGCATCAACGCAAGATCTTATGTAAGTAATTTAGAAACTTATAGGTACTGTAAGTTGAAAATTATCTCATATCAAAAGATATAAGTGATTATTATATATCAAAAGTATTCCTTGTTCTAACAGAAAGTGACTATACTTACTTCCATCACGATAGACGATAAGTCCTTTAGCAGCGACGACTCTAATGTTAGGGACATTATCAGCACACAACTCGATAAGACTTGAAAGAAATCCTTTAGTAAAACTGACAGGATCATGACAATCATCCAACAAAAAGTTTAAATAAAACTGCGAGCACCTGCAAATTAATGAAAATGAATACTTGCTTCAATTCAAAATAACTTGACAGTTGACCCATTTGGCTAAAGATTCCCCTCTCATGCCATCATGCAAAAGAATGACTAGATTTCAATGAAAACTTTAAAAATACTTAGGTCTTAAAAAAACATATTTAGGCTTAAACAACAATAAGTTTTTGGCAGGTAAAAATATGAGTCAAAAGTTGCCCTTTAAGACCTTTCAACTTTAAAATTAAATTATTTGAAGAATAATTCAACGCCATTTTTAGGCCTCAGGTTACCATAATTGATATATTTGGACCAAAAACCAAAAAAGAACATTTCATATTTCACCATATTTTAAAATCCTATAAAATTTTGTTGAAGCCTCATTTTTAAGCGAAATCTGTCGAGCTTGGTAGACTGAAATTACGGATCAGATGACCAGACGCAATAAAATAGCGTTCCTTTCTTTTACATAAAAGAAAAAACTATTAGTGTTGTTGCATCAGGACTTATGAGTTCAGGAAAAAAACAAAAAATGCTCGAAGCAAAAAGAAAACTTAAGAAAAATTGCAAATAGCATCTTACTGAAATTTTGAGCAAACTTACATTTACGAGGTGAAACCATTTAAAAACACTTTTCTTTTTAAAAAGACAACACAAGGTTCACCAAAGTTGAATAACTGTAGTTTTTTAATAAGTAAACTGGTATAAATAATAAAAAATTGCCATTTTAGGCTTCCTAACAGTCAGTTTTGCAGTTTTTGAAATACAGACAGATCTTAACATACTAACTTATCTACCCAAGCTAGGGACGTCCAAATGGTGAACCTCAAACACCAGCACTGAACTGCAATTCAATTGTTGCATTACCCAGCTTTAACTTTTACTGGTCTGCCATAGTCAATATTTTTAAAAAATATTGCGCATATTTTCTTTAAAACAATATTTTAATCAACATATTTTCTTCAAAACAATATTTTAATCAACTAATATTTTCTTCAAATCAAAATTTTCTTCAAACTATAATCTCCTTTTATAAGAACGGTGTTTTTTTTTTTTATTTTAACGTGTATTTTCTTCACTTTTGGGTAAATATCATCCTAACATATTCTTAGCACAGTGGCAACCCTCAGTGAAGATCTCATCCCAGTTGTTCTTATAAAGTATATTCTTAAAGACAAACTGGTGTAAATGTTTCTAGGGTTGATGTTGCAAAACCATTACTTAGCCCAATTTAACTGACAAATGGACTAAAAAATGGACAGATATACTCCCGGAAATTCGAAAATTCAAATGTCTTTCATAGAAACATGAAAAAGTGAAAATATGAGTTTTTGCTCTTTGGCTATTCCATTAGGATGATTCTTAACTTTATAAGCAAAAGTTCAAGATGGGCATATTCTTAGGATATTACTAACTTTTTGTCCCATTTCATCTTAAATATTCTTATAAAAAGAAAATCAATCTTTTTTCATTTTAAAACAAATTAAAATAACAAGTAAAAAACTTTTTTCACATTTTCTCAAAAATCAAATAAATTAAGAGTAGAATGAATAAGTACACATATTTTTCAGATAATTAACACATTAGCTGTAAGGTTAATTGCGTACTCATAATATTCAACAAAAATATCAACCAACTCTCATCATAACTTCAAATATCACTTGGCAGTATAAAAAGAAATTTTGAGGTCGCTTAGTAATTTTTATAATATGATGGACAACGTAAGTCCAAACTGAAAATTGAGTAATATATTTTCTTAAATGCTTTTTTTTCCATCACTTTGATATGTATGTACATTTTAGCTTGTTTAAAACAAAACAATCTTTTTTTAATTAGCGATGTCAATCGCAAGGTCCGCACTCCTGAAATTATTCCACGGTAAAAAAATATTTTCAAATGAGGACAGTTTTTGCGCAAATCAGGGGTTTCAATTAATTTCTTTATAAGTGACGAGCTAAATTATGGGACTTGGAATCTAGTTTAATTTTTTTTCTAAATTCAAAAGAGCGTGGCAGCATGATATGATTCTCTTACGACCTTGATAGATTGAGTGTAGATGTCGTAGAGCTGTTTTTTAAATTTTAAATCTTAA
>JAUZNK010004843.1:0-10239 GCA_035046665.1 Euphysa ruthae | reverse complement strand
TTAAGTTCTGGTGTACTTAGTGTTCCCATTTGAGTCTACGGTAAAGAAAATCATTGGCTCCGAGGAGAGTCTGAACCCAAAGCTCTAGGATCGGGAGACTAATGCCTTATCAGCTCGACCAGACAATCAAAGGTAAAAATATAAATGATGCAGCCACATAGTTCAATTGTGAAGTGTGCGTTTATAAGAGTTGTGTCATAAAAATGAACAAGGTATTTACAATATCAATGAAGTTGTGAAAATAATTCTTTCAGAAATTTATGATGAATATTACATTTGCTTTGTTTACTGTAGAAAAAAAAAGATACTTTCGAACCCATAAAGGTGCAAAAATTGCTAGCAAATGACACCAAATTATTTTTCTTTCGTTGGAAATGCAGCCAATTTACAGTGAGTAGAGTGTGTGCTGATTGCACATTAAAGCCACCAGTGTCTTTTCTAATAAAAACAGCAGAGGAACAAGATTTTGCGGTTCAGGAAGACATAGATGACATAAATGATGACCAGCAGACTGATGCTTCCGATAGTGATGTAGAGGAATATGGTAGTATTTCTCCCCCAGAATATCTGTTTGCGGTTAATGCGAAAGAATATGACATCCTTATATTGTAATTTTGCTTCTTAATTTATTCATGTATTAAAATTTCACCAAAAGAGGCGAGCTTTGAAAACCTGACAGCATAACTACATGGGGTGCAATAATGTGAATAATGCTCCATTATTCTGAATAAATTAACGGTTTTAAAAAATGCTAATGCAAAAGATAGCTACATGTAAAGGCCATCTATTACTTTAAACAAAGCTCCGAATGTTTTGTAAAATATATTTTTGGTTTTTTACGTCTTTGACAAGTAATTAACAAAAAGATTCTTGTCCCTAATACTGCTGGACCTGATATTGGCTGAGGGTGCACATTTAAGCGGATTTCTTTTTACTTAAAATACTGAAAATTTGTCACCTTGGGATCAAAAATAAGTTGGTAGCATCTTTTGATCCTTGGCCCTTTATCTACCATAAAAAAGTTTTTTTAAATATGGGGGATGTCTGATACATGCTGCCACAAGTAGATCTGGAAATATGAACATCAGATGTGGTGCTGTAACTGTTCGCCGACAACATCTCTAAATAAAATTTGAATTTCTTGTCAACAGTTAATACATATACTGCTCGGTGAAAAGCATCTAATTAAAAATTTCAAAACATCAAAACGAAAGAAGCAATTTGCCATTACATTTTACGGCTGCCCGTGTACTACCGCTTTTATTGTTGAATTTATTTATTTTGAAGATTTAAATAGTGTTCAATTTGATTGCTGTGTTTAGAAACAAGTATATCAAGATTCAGGTGTGCTTTTTGCCATTTTGAATATACAGCTAGAAAATATATTTTGCTTGATGATCATTAAACATCTGCATTCCACTAAAAACCCTTTAAAAAGATTGTCTAATAATTTAATACGATTGTTATAATGTAATTTTAGGTAATGAAGGAGAGATGGCTAATTTTCTTTGGACTTCTAATAGTTTTTGGGAATATGCACTGCAAGTTTGTAAAACTGCGTCACAAAGGTATGTATTATTTTACAAGAAAAATGTTTAGAAATCCAAATTATGGGCTTTTTTTCTCATAGAAATCCGTGTCAACGTAAGTTTTATAATTCTTTTAACCACATAAAAATGACATTATTTCGGTACTTCTTTATATCCGCATAAGAATGGCATTATTTCCGTACTTGCTTACTCAAAAATCAAATTATTCGAACGTTAAAACATCTTGGGACATACCAAACTCAATTTAGATACCATTGGATCTTTTAACACCAGCCTTCTTTCAACTTTAAAGTTTGACGAAACTGATGTTTTCCCTATATAGCAATTTTCATACTGCAACGTCAGAAAAACTATTTCAAATACATTTATGTATTAAACTCAAAAGAAAAATAAAGTTTTATTCAAAGACCTCAAAATTAAATTAAAATATAACACCTTTATAAGTAATTTTTCAAACAACACTGCTTAAAAATTAACAAGAATTCGGCCCAACATAAAAGTAGACAGCATGTTAAATAATGGCAAATAAGGTAACTATATTCTCGTATCATCATTATTATTAATGTCGTCGTCTTTGTCGTTGTTTTTATTACTATTATTTTTATTTAGTTCACCATAAAAAAAGAAGGTCAATAACATTTTCAAACATACAAAAAAGTAAGTTGAATATTTTTAAAATTATGATCGAGATTAATGTTCTGTAACTTTTCACTAAATTCAATTGTTGTTTTGAATAATAATCAATGACTTCAGAATCAAGATAAAAAAAATTCTCACGCATCGGACAAACAGTATTTTGAAATGTATAAAAATAAAATAAATCAAAGAAACCATAGAAATTCGTATTTGGCATCATATTTTTGTGCCACTTGATCCTCTTTTAAACTGAAATTTTCTCAATTATTTTCAAAATTTTTGATGACTTGCCACCCCAACTCAGTTACATCCTCAACCATCCACCATATCGCTTTAAGGTTGACTTACTAAGATTGTCATATTTATTATTTAAAGATATTAAAAATATATTCCAAAAATATATTCCAAAAATATTTTAAATATATTCGAAATTTTTTTATACAAAAATGATTAATTTATATCAATAAATCGTTAAAGTTTAATTTAGCAAAATGATTATTTTAGACTTAAATCAAAATTCGTATTAAATAATTAACTTACATTTAAAAAAAGATTGTGACCTATCTCTCCCCTCACTTAAATATATTGTATTAAATCTGTCCAGTAAATTTAAAATAACGAGCTAAAGGTCAGATGTTTCGCGTAAGGTCGTTGTGCTGTTTTGCAAACTTGCACTAGTTATGAATCGGGGTGATATAGAATCTATGCAAGAAACGCATTTACTTATAAATGAGTATGATTTTTTTTACCTTTGTGGTAAGATTTTATTCATCGAAGAAATTGCTGGTAAATTGTGTTAGTTTGTGCTAATTCGACGCATTTTTAATTGGTTGAGTTGTGAAGTCTTAAAAAAGTTTTATAAGGTGTGTTCTTTCAGCAAAGATTATTATTATTATTTTTTTTTTTTTTTTTTTTCAAATTCTCTTAAACTGAATATTTATTTCCGGACAGACCGAAATGTAAATTTGCTGCCTTAATTTCGATGCAAGATTTCAACATCAAATTTGATGAAAAAAAGCAGGTGAAATGATACAGGTTTTGCAATAAAAGATATATTTATATTTTTGGATATGTTTTAGGAGCTTGGATTTGCCATCCAGGATGCCGCAGTTACTGTCTTCCATCTTGTAAATCAAGTTGTTGTAAACCTGGTGCTCCCGATTATCATCCCGATATGATTGCAGGTAGATATAAACGTAGCTATATAATTTTAATTTTAGTTTTTCATTTGTTTTAGAAAATCCATTTATCCATTTTCCCTAAAATGCCAAGATTCTCACAGGTTTAGATTTTCGAAATTCTAAACCCCTATCACCACGAATTCTTTTTCCAATATCCTGCATACCTAAATTTATACATTTTACATACGTACATAAATATATGCAGATTTATTAAACCCTTTTAAATTATTTTATGTCTATATATTTCATATGCCTGAGGAAAATATGTAATATATCGAAAATTTGCATATATATATATATATATATATATATATAAATATAAACTATGACACAGCTGTTACCAAACCCATAAACTTAGCTAGCAACAACTTTTATCCAACTTTTGTAATGTTAAATTATATTCTGCTTTGGTACACAAATATATGTTGACTAGTTTTAGGTTTTAGGCATCTCCAGTCTTATGGTTTTTGTCTTCATTTCCGTATGTTTCATTTTAAAAACAAGTTCACCAAACTTACGTTGACTTTGAAAAAACATCACTTCCCAGATATTTAAATGTATCTTAAAAATAAATATTACACTTTCCCGAGATTAAAAATTTATTAATTGGCTTGGATAATGATTTACATTCAAAAAAGGTAAAAATGTAGTATTTCAAAAACTCACTCCGAAAGTGTTTATTATTCCTGAAGAAATGGAATTATTTTTTCTTCCAATAAAACTTGTGCAAGTTCTTGATATTTTTATTATTTCCTGTATTCAGTTTATCAGATTGAAATTTTTTTGATAATTATCGTTTTTACATTCGCGAATAGTTCCAAAATACTGTATTGTAGAACACATGCTTCCTTTTAAATGTAAATATACATACCTGCTTGATTTTTATATAAAGTAGAACATTTCGTTAAATATGATTAAAGATCATCCGTTCAAAGAATGCTGAGAGAAGTAAATAGCATTTTTGGGAACGGCTTTGTTGGCACTGGTTTTTTTGGATCATTGGATCACTGGATATTAAAATGCTTGCTTTTATAGTCAATTAATTATAAAGTTATTGGATCGTTAGGTGACTGGATTTTATATTGACTTGATCGTTAGAAAACTGGATATTCAAATCGGTGAATTAATGGCCTTTTAGATCTTTTGAAAATTTTAAATATTTGGCTTTTGTATCAATAAATCTTTGGATTTTGAACTTTTTTATCTTTGGATTATTATTGGAAGTTTAGATTAAAGCATCCCTGTATCATGGAAAATTTTGATCACAAGATGCTTTGATTTGTGAAACTTTAGATCACTAAATCTATCGAAATTGGGGTTACTTAGTTTTTGGATCACGAAACCGTTGGATTGATGCATCTTTGGATCAATGAAATTTTCGAACAATCGGTATTCATCTCGGTGGATCTTTAAATCACTAAATCTTTGGATAACTGGATTTTCAGATAAATCAATTACTGTATATTTAGATCCTTGAGTTTCTGGATCTTTGAATTATTTCATTTATAAATCACTGCATTTTTCAATCCCCAGATCTTTGAATCACTGGTTCCGAAGAAAACTTGATCTGTGAATAAATGAATCTGTCGATAAATGAATCTGCCTTATATTCCTGGGCGTATAAATTAATGAAAACTTATTTTGGAAAAATTATATTAAAACCCATGAATCGAAACTCTCGTGTGCTGTTGATCTTCTCTACAAATCTAGACCCTATTTTAACATTCAGTCTCGTAAAATTTTGTGTTTCGATTTTATTCCAGTTACCTTTCTTATGCTAATATAGCGTGAGAGCAACTCACAAAACCAAACTATTAAAATTAGAAAACCTTCAAAAGTATGCATGCAAGATCATAATATATAAAAAAAGACTTGATAGCGTATTACCTGTAATGGAGGACTTTAAGATTCTTAGCATTCACAATCTTAACATTTACCAAGCCCTAATATTTATTTTTAAAGTTAATAAAAAACAAGCCCTCCAAATTTCAATCATTTTTTTGAGCTAAATAACTCAAAGTTAAACTTTTGTTCAACCAGAGAACTCTTGTAAGTATGTAAAATATTCTCTTTCATATTGAGGTCCTAAACTATGGAATTCTCTAAGTTGTGAAGTAAAAGGTGTCATAAGTTTTAATATCTTTAAAAAAATGTTAAAATCTTTCTTATTTACGTATAAATTATAATTGAGCGGTATGAATGAATCAGTTTTTATTTATTTTTTTCTTTCTTCGTGCTCATTTATTTCTATTTTTTACATTTACGATTTTTATTTTTACTAACCACAATAACTCTTACGACTATTTCATACATAATGTGATATTGGTAAATATAAAATAAAAATAATAAAATCAATCTATGGATCAATAGTTGTTTTTGATAAATTGAGAGTTTTTTCAGTAGATTTTTTGGAACAGTGGACTCTTCGAATATTGAACCTTTGCTTGACTAGATCAATTTTGAATATGTGGTTTATTGGATATGAGATTTTTTTGAACAATGGATCTTAGAATCATTAAATCAGAGGATTGTTAGGTCAGCAGAGATTTGCATTAGTGGATGCTTGTATCAGTGAATCTTTGGATCAGCAAATGTTTATATTAGTTTTTTAACATTTTATTATTTTTTTTTTTTTCACCTATTATTGTATATATGGTATTTTATTGCAATTTTTATAATTTAAAAAGTAAAAATAATTACTTTGTTTCCTTTATCTTTATTTTCAGAACTTTTTAGTCCTATTTTTTGACAAACCTTACCAACACAGGCCTTGCAATACATGAAAAGAATTAAGAAATTATAATAAGCAATATGTTATAATCTATATTTTCACGTTCAGATAGGATTTTGGGATTGGAGATAGGAGATTGGGAATAATATTGGAAATAATTGAACACACTGATAATTTTCCAATAAGTTAATTATATGTCTCATCGAAGTGTGCTTATGAATTATGAAATACGAAGCAAAGACTTATGAAAGATTGTGTTAAAAGGCGTGTGAAAGATTTTGTTAAAAGGCGTACTGAATATTTTGTTAAAAGGGTGACATACAGTTAATTTAAAATTTTGGTTTAAATAACAACCAATGGAAATTCACATATTTATAAATATCAATTGTTGAAATACCTACCTTAAAAATATCAATATTCAAAAAGTACACAAATAGTAACACTGTCCAAAAATACAAACCTTAAAGAATTTAAATTTTCGAAATAATAAACAAACCTTTAAAAATTTTACATTGAATAGTGCCAACCATCCGAAATTTCGTTCTCCAAAATTAGAAGTTCTAAAAAAATTCTAATCTCAAACAGTATCCCGGCGTACTAATTAATTTTTCCCATTTAAATTCTACACCAAAAACATAAGCAATTTGTAAATTAAAAATTGTGACATTCAATAAAACATCCTATTTGTAGATCATCCATCGTCCATATTACCAAGTTTTAATCCCTCAATATCGGGCTCACTTACCCAACGAAATTTATACAGTTTTTTAATCATGCTCACTAAATTTTAAATTACTTTCTTATCTAGACAATGATCAATCCTAGGTAAAAATATTAAATCAAATAAAAACAGGTGTTAAAAAATAAAAATGCATTTCATCTGGATTCAAATAATATTAGCTACTTAATTTGAGTTAATTATTAAACAATAGAAAGGGTTAAAGTACGATTGAAATTCTTTGCAGTGACATTTTTGAAGATTTTTTTTATTCAAAAATCTATATTTTTGGAAACATATTTTAAAGATTAAGCTGATACAAGATTTTGATGTTTTAAACACTGATATTTTTTGTGACCAGATATCCCACATTCTTACTTTGAATGCTTTTTTTGCACATTTAAAATAAAATTAATAACTTGATTCATTTTGATTTTGATTTAAATAGAAAATTGGAAATAATTTGGTTGAAGAGCTAAGCAAAATTTTTAAAATTTTAAAATTTTTAATTAAAAATCAAATAAGGACCATATATGGATAAAACTTAATAGAATCTCTAACACAGACGGAAGCAAAATCATGCACACCCATTATTACCTTTTCTTATTTAACCCAAATATTTTACCTTTATTTGAGGTGTGTTTCTTCTCGTTTGGCCACTGATAGAATTGAAGTTGTTACGCTTGGTTAAATTCTTTTTAACTTTCGTAGAATTTTACACCTTCCAAAAAAGATAAATTTTTTGCCAAAAAAAGATTTTTAATCCAGTTGGATTCATGAATGTGCACGTTCATTTTTGGGCTTTATGACTTAAGTTTATGACTTTTTCTTGTTTTTTTTTGCTAACCAACCAGACCAGTGAAGTTTTGGTTACTGCCTTTAATATCATTTTTACTTATACACAACAACACTCAGTTTTATCGTCACATTTCATGTGACGCCATGACTTTTTCGGGAATATTTTTGAAAAAAATGTTTTTTTATTTTTTGTCCAATATCTCTATAAATTTTTGAACATATGAACTATATATTTATAATTACAGTAAAGAGAAATTTAATTATTATCATATATTTATATAGTTTTACTGTTTCAGGAATTGAATCATACCAAAATAAAATAGCAGAGCAAGCTAAGAAACAAGCTATTGACCAAACACCATTTGCTTGTGGACAGTTTTGTTCGCCATCATGTGCACCAACGTGCGGCACAGGTTAGTATGTAACATACTTGCTCGTCGCTAATCGCTTTTGGAGCCCTCTTTGTTTAAATGTTATATTTGGTTATAAATTTTACAGATATATCTGAGTGGTTTACGGAGGTTATACAAGGTCTTCGGTATGAGCCCGCTTACCAACAAAAATTTTTTTCATAACAGTTATATTGGTAAACATGACCCACTGTATTTTTCGCAACAGAGATTTATGAAAGATTGATTTAAGAGTAATTAAAGAACTTGTTTGCAAAATTCAAATCGAATTTTAGATACTACAAAGACTATATCTTTATAAAATTTGACACGAATTTTCGTGACAATATTAATAAAAAATTTTCTAACTGCCAAGTTGCAACCTCATTTTATGTATTAGTAGTGATTTAGTATTTTCAATAATCAGTACTTTCATGTTTCATGTTATAAAGATGCAGTCGTTGATTGGAACAACTTTTGTCAGGAAATTTGTGCAGCAGATTTTTTGCGGAACTCCATTGCAGTTGGTGGGCCGATTACAACTGTTTATATCGATGAAAGTGTTTTTAGTCGGCGTAAAAAATATCAGGGCTGGGTTCTACCTCAACAATGGGTTTTTGGTGGCATCTACCAGGAGACAAGAGATTGCTTTATGTATGCGGTTCCAAATAAAAGTGTCATTACTTTAATTAATGCCAATTCAATATTGCCTGGAACAACTGTAATTTCGGATCTATGGAGAGCGTATGGTGGTATTAATGCTATGGGGTTCAACCATTTTACTGTGAACCATTCTATGAAATTTGTGGAACAGGGGCACAAACACAAAATATCGAAAGTTCCTGGAAGTTAGCAAAATCAAGAAACAAAAGACAACATGGAACCAACAGACAAATGCTAGATTCATATCTTTGCGAATGGATGTGAAAGCAGAAAAACAGAAACAATTTGTTGTTGTTTGACACAATAACGCAGGATATTGTAACATTTGCCACCTGTTTAGAATTTGTATAGAAAAATCTTGTCTATGAAATATCATCGTTATCTCTTCTCTATCTTGGATTCCTTTTTTATGTCTCTTCAAATATTAATGTTGGGTTGGGTGTGGGGGAGGCTAACAGAAAAGTATCCAATGTTCTTTGAAATTATTTCAAATTTAGATTGTTGCAGTGCTGCTTCTCCTTCACCAATTCAGCAACAAATTCAACCTTTGCAGCAGCAAATTATTCAAGCTCTGCAACAGCCAATGGCTCCTGCACCTAGCGTGATGCAGAGGCAAATGCCGTGTGGAGACAGTTGTTCAGCACAGTGTGCACCAGCATGCACCATAGGTAATATCTTCGATTATAATCAATAGCTTAAATTATGTTCAAACTGAGTGAAAAAGCCTTATGGCGAATTTGATAAGAATCCAACTTTAAGGAATCAAATTTAAAATTCCCTGTTTTATTAGAACAGTACCTGAAAAAAAAGCAACGAAAACTAAAGACAATAGAAGACTGGCAGAACAGCATAGTCTGAGAATATTAAATAGGCAAATTCAAGTATGTAATCTTAGGGATAAGGTGACCGTAATTAGGGATAAGGTAACCGTAATTCACCCATGAAATCACTCCGTAATTCACTTGTCAGATCATGCTAACCCAATAGGCCAGCTGTACATAAAGTCATCCAACTAAATATTAGGAAAATTTTTCGCTATATCACACACATCCATCTAGGAAAATATAATGATTTTAACAATGTTTTCTTTAATGCAACGCCAATGACCTAAGATTTAGAAAAAACTCCTTATAAACTCTAAGGACTTCTTAGATATGCATCATCACTCTGTGTTTAAGGAAAATTCTTTATAAACTCATCTCATCTTTTTCACGCACACCCTCATAGGTTTTAGGGAAAGCTCTCTGTAAATCCTTAGCTATTCCTTTGTCACTCACATCTTTGTTTTTATTTTAAACAAAAGACTTGGTAATTCCTTTACCTAAAGATAATTTTGTTTAAAAAAGTCATTTTCCATGAGAAATGTTAAAGCTCAAACTTTTGCTTTATCATGCGCATATGTGCATCAGAAAATCATTACAGCCATCATTTGCTTAGCATTTTTAGAAAATAAAAAAAAAATTTCTCAAAACATTTGAAAATAAGAAACTAAAAACTCGACATTTAAAAACAATTGAAGTACAAATTTCATATTTGAGACTAAATATAAGATAAAGAAGCGTCATTCGAGTAT
>JAUZNK010004842.1:0-10239 GCA_035046665.1 Euphysa ruthae | reverse complement strand
GGTGAATAAATGCTATCTTTTTGATTGTAAAACTGGGTATGAAAGTGCGACATTTTCATTTCCTTTCGAAAGACCTGTATTACTGGAGCAGTGGAAAAAATTTGTTAACCGTTCTGCCTGGAACCCAACAAAACACTCAGTGTTATGTATAAAACATTTTGAAGAATATATTATATATTACAAGAGGTAAAAAAAAAAAAATAAAGTTGACTCAAAATTAAATCCTCTTCCTACAATACACTCATGTGAAACTCTGAAACGACTATCAACTTTGTGTTCACCATCTGTACCACCAAGAAAGGAACCCAAACTGAGAACCTTCCAAGAAGACCAGTTACAGGATTTTAAAGGCATGGATACTATTAATGGTTTTTGAGACATATCTGAGAGAAATTGTCCCAGTGGATTCCAGTGTACAATGAATCCAGATTCTTGTGGTATTTTACAAGTTAGATTTTCACTTAGTCACTAATTTTCCATCAACTATTCAGACCATAAAGGTTGATAAAGATCTTCACGTACAGCTGCTTTACAATGGAAATCCTATATCGTTATCATTCTGGTTTACAAAAGGACATAGTGCTACAGTCAGCAAATTTAGTATGCAGGAAAACTTTCCTTCTTACATCAAAACCGTTTCTGAAGAAAATTGTTACCCAATATTAGATGAACTTCAAAAAAGACAACACCACAAACCCAAAGGTCGTCCACCCTATTCACCTGAAATTATTCGATGTTCTCTTCTTCTTCGATATACATCTGCGCAGGCTTACAGATTATTGCTTGAAAACTACAGCAAGGTGGTGTGAATTCAATAACAGCAGCAAAAACATTATTAGATAAAGGTAGTTTAGATAAAGGTAGTTATATTTTTTCCTCGAAAAAAAGATGGGAAACTTTTCTGATACACCTTAATTTTCTTTGATTAATTTTAGGTGCCATACCTAATATCTATTGGTAAACAAAAGCATTTCATATTATCACATAATGTCTCCAATTTGCATATTATTTGTTTAATTATCTGTATTTAGTTTAACTAACACCAATTTGGCATATTTATCCACATGTAAATGCGGTCTTATAATGTTTACATAGGGTAAAACTTTGTGGAACAACAGATTAGAATTAAAATATCAGTGCACCCTTCAGGTGGATACTATAGAAAAAAGCAAAAAAAAGTTATAATCTAATAAATTTTCATAGAAAATGCTATCTTCTTGTAAAAACAACAATTTTTTTTCTCAAAAATTCCAGTTACTTAAGCCGTATCAGCGTATTCTCTCCCCAAATTCCCTCATTCATTAACTCTAACCCAGTTTCTGTGTATTTATTTGCTATCTTTGCATTTCTCAATTTGTCACAAGAAAACCATTGATGCCAAAATGATTAAATAATTTTCTTATTCCAGTACAACCTTCACTATATTCAAATTCTGCTGAATTAACTCCAAGTTTTAGGACTGAGCGATGCACAAAGTGCAGTTTTGGGAAATTAAACTCAAATAACGTTATTCACTAATTCATTTCAATTTTTTGTTTCACCATGTAAACAGTTAGCTCAATAATGGATCAAATGATAAACTTTCAAAAATTGGCTTGACGATTATATTGATCCACATTGAAATGCATTTTTGTGCGTTATTTTGCCAGTTCATTTGTGCTTTTGAACAGGCGTTTACAAATATATGTTAACACGGCGAATGCAAAGCGATCCATTAGAAAACCGTTTTTCTTAATATAGGCAAATGAATGGAGGTAATTTATTGATGAGTCTTTGAGAAGTCACCAATTCAGAAATTTTAACCTCTAAATTATTATTAAAAGAAAATATAAACTTTTGGGATGAACCACCAGCTGCTGATAGTTGCTTTAATAAAGACAAATTATGTGCAGAATTAAGTGTATATGAATCAGGTATTCAAGAAACCACATTATGTAGTGATGGTGAAGAAGTGGCTTACACCATAGCTGGTTATATTGCCAGAAAGTTAAGAAAGCATACTAAATGTAGTTCTTGTTAAAATATGTTGCTAGGAAAAGCTGAAGATCATTCATAAAATAATTATCTGTATTTGTTGTCACGCGGTGGCTTAACTGTTCCCTCTTCAAGCCTCACTGAATTTGTTATTAGTTCATTTGTCATTCTTGACTTTACTGACGAAAAAAGAAAAAGAGAGAACAAAAAACGTTTGAACTTGTTGATCATCGACAATCATGCAGTTTTAATATGGTTTATCGTGTTAATTAGCTAATGTGTTATTGTTGGCATTAGTGTCATATCTACTTATTTTGCTAGAGTTTGGGCACATAAAAATTTAAACTCATTGATCTACCCTAATATTTCTTACTTCTGTTCAAATTAATTAGCTTCAGATAGAAAGTTAACGTGAAAATTTTACTTCTTGACTGAGCACAAAACTCGAAAATAACTTATGAAAACATTGATGAATTTTAACATTTTAGCATTTTAACATTTTTTTTGTGCTCCCAAACCAGTTCACAGGTGTCAAAATAAATCTGGATATGACTCTGTGTATGTGGACATTCTGAAAAGTGGGAGATGAAAGTTGAAATTATTGACAATATTTATTTTGCATTCATGCTTTTCATCTTTGTTGTTTTTTATTGCCTTAAATTGACAAACATCCCTAACCATTACTATGAAGTATGTTTGAATGATGGCTTGCCAAGACCCTTTTTCTGTAGTGAAGCATTTTTTTTTCTGGCACACATCCTACTAAACACATGTTAACAGTAATAAATATATTTACTGAAAGCAACCAAAATCAGCCACTTTGAAGTGAATTAATATTTAAAAGTCAGTTTTGTGATAGATATAAGTACTATTTTATACAAATAAAGAAAAAAAGATTGATTTCCATTCATTTGTTTGTTTCATTCCATTATTAAAAATCAGCCCGTTAGAAAAAGACCAAAAAATGTGACATATCAGGCCATATTCTTTTAGTGCATTAATTAATCATTTTGGTAATTTTTAATGTCTGGTTCCAACTTATCTGTGAACATAAATGCAATTATATCATTGGAATGTGTTTATTTTATATTTAGGT
Source organism: Euphysa ruthae (assembly GCA_035046665.1). NCBI lineage: Eukaryota > Metazoa > Cnidaria > Hydrozoa > Anthoathecata > Corymorphidae > Euphysa > Euphysa ruthae. The sequence goes on along the minus strand of JAUZNK010004842.1, from coordinate 7,169 downwards.
CTTTCCAAAAAATTACAAAATCATGAAAATGTTTATTAAGCAATTTATACTTTCAAATGCCTTATTTTAAGTATTAAGGAATAAAAATGATAGCAGACTTACTTGAGGGTCTAGATTACAGACATGATCAATATGGTGTTCAACCACTGTTTCAACTAATGTGTAATAGCTCTTACTCAGTTTTGGATACTCCTAAACAAACACAAAGACAGATCAGAAAACAATACTCTATTTTAAACATTACCTAAGAATCAAAAAAATAGCTTGGTTTTTTGTATTTTATCAAAAGTTTAAAACTAGGATGGTTAATTCAAAATGATACTGCAAGAAGATTTATGTTTTATTTAAAAGGACTGTTTGTCAGGGTAATGAGATTTTATTCTCACTTTAACAGCCCACTACCTTTTTGAATTGTGGGTGATTAATGTTGAATAAATTTTGAGGTGGTGGATCTTAAATGTCCAATGAATTTTTAGAAAAATGCAAATATTTTTATTTTTAAAAATCACTTGATTTTTGGGTAGATCAGCAACATATGATTATTACTCCAAAACTTACAAAACACAAAAAAAATCGTATTAGAAAACAATCAAAGTGTGCTAATGTTTAAAGGAAGGTGCGCCACAGGGTTCGACATCACATTCAGTCTTCTAGAAGGATTTTTTTCAAATCGGTTTCTGGTACAGAGGTTGAAAAGTGGCAACTGGCCAATTTCATTGAGTTGCCTGACCCTATACTATCACGATTTTTTGACACACCCTGTATTTTTCAAACATTTGCATCTTTAATAAAATTTTTAATGGATTTTAATGTGCCACCTTTCTTGACGTAATCTGTCATCTGTGCAATGAATGCAGCTTGATTCAATAAATGGCAAAATTTTTACGTTTTTTTGCATTCTTACATTCGACTTCATTTGATGTCAGCATTTCTATCAACACCCCCTTATTAATCTCATAACTATTAATAACTAGAAGGATGTTTTTAGGTTCACCACCTCGCATAACTACTTTAATCCACCATTTATGTAGGTAGACATCATATAAACATTTTTTTTATCTTTCCAAAGTACCACCATATTTTTTTTTTCTCATACAATACTTTTCGCTCATCTTTTTTCAATTTTGTTGTGTTCAATTTGATTTTAAGATCTTTCATTCTTGAATGTGGTTTAAGGCCTTTCTCAGCTATAACCTGCTTAACAAATAAGTTAGTTTGAACAACTATGTATGTGCAAAGTTTATCAGCAAAAAAGAATTTAAAAAAAAAAGAAAGCGGATCTTCACAAGTCACAGTTGAGTTACAGCCAGATATTACAATGAAAGACAAGCTTGCTTTATTGGCTGTGGGTAAACGCTCCAATCTGGAATATATCCTATAGTATTTTCTGTTTCAATGTCTTCCATATCATTTGTATCAAAAGTCTGACTGGATTATTTCTTCTTCTGTTTCAGAATTTTCACCATCTGAAACAACAGATTCAATTTCTTCATTTGATCTTAACATTCGACCATCTATAGAAAATATTAAATTTATTAATGAATTTCATTTCTTTACTATTCAAGCCACAGGTTCTTCTGAAAATGATGAATTTTCTTCTAACCCCATAAACTGCAAATGCCTTAATATTGAAGAGTTATTTCTGTTCTTCATTTGAATAATTCTTCCCTTAATGCTCAATTCAAATTACCATTGTATTATGTTTTACCATATTACTGATTATATTCAAATGAAATGATGAATGGGAGGGGAAATGGTACTTAGTCAAATTCAGTTTATAAAAGAGGGGGAACTTCTCAAAGTGTAGGTGTTTAAAATTAATAAAATAGACAATAGACAATAGAATTCACAGCATCGACCTGAAAAAATAGTCAGCTTTGAGATAATATATCAAAATAATGGTAGAAAAAACTTCCTCATGAGAGCCATTTAAATAAAAATGTAATAAATTAACTTCATACTAGTAAATTCCGTTGATTTATAGATTCTAATAATTTGACAAATATTCCTATTGCATTATCCAGCGCATCATCACCATATAAACGTAAAACACCAAAGTTGACATATCCACCAGACAGAGCGGCTTTCAGCATATTAAAACATATTGATACACCTTTAAGTCTATCAAAATTTAAGAAAATATAAGTTATATAATTATTATAAGGCTTTGAAAGAAATGCCTTCAATTCGATTTATCGATTATCAGCAAAATATATTTTAGATAAAACAATATCACTTTATCTAAGAGAATTGTTTGACGTTATTTCTATAAGTTTCCTAAGCAAAAAAATTTTTATTTGTCATGCATTATTGTCATGTGTTATTTTATGTGTTATTGTGAGGCTACTCACAAGTATAAGTGGCAATAATTTAGAAAGCAAATTTCATATTCATGGGTAATATTTTCTATCATTAGAGTAGTGTACTGCTTTTGTTTTTAATTAGAAAGATTTTCATTCTAAAATTCTAAGAGAGATATATTAAGAAATAGAGTGAAAAACAAGAAAATATTTAAAAAATTAAGGCTCCAGATAAATTAATAACACCAAGATAAAATTTTAATACAATGCCAGTTAATATTTGACACAATCTTAATTAAAACTGTTTAAAAAAGGATCAAAATGAATTTAATCTGTTTTATGGTTCTGGAATTATTGACTTGAAAATAGTTGATATTATTAAATTATATAAATTTCAGTTTTGATGACAGGTTGCTACCCAAAGATAGTTAAATGTCTAAGATTTATTAATGTCCAACATAGATATCAAAGATCACTAATTATTTAAGATCAGTATATGTCCAAGATCAATTAAGATCAATAGATTTCCTAGATCAATAAATTTCTAAGATGAATAGATGTCTCATGACAATAGATTACCAAAAACAACAAATTCCAAAAATCAATAAATGTCCAAAGAAAATACACGCCCAATATTAACAAATTAGCAGTATACTCGCCAAGATTTGGTTAATTGGTGCAGATAGTATTTTAGGATGTGGCAACCTTAAAATCCAGGCTAAAGTTAAATGAAGACAATTATATAAAAACTATATATAAACAAATATTAACATTACACAAAAAAAGAAAAAAAAACAGAAGTGAATTTATTTACTGTTTTTTGACTTGTTTTAAATAAAATGTAAGTTCTATTGTTGTCAAAAATAGCCAATTGTTTAAAATGGACCAATCAAAAACATAATGTCAAATGTTTGTAATATTTTTGTTAAAACCAACCTATGAAAATCTTTAAAATATATATCGTTCTGTCAATTTTTTTTTGTTCTTTTGATGCTAATTAATTGGCATAGCAACCAATGAAAATGTTTGATTAAAAAATGTTTAAAATAACGTAGGGAATTATTACACATCATATTCAAGGGTATTATTATAGAGATGTCTAACAAATTAACAAATTTAAAAAATCAATATGTTCCTAAGATCAATTGATTTTCAAGAACAATGGATGTCAAAATAATATATATTTTCAAAAACCAGTTAATGATATGAGAGATCATAGGTCACCAACTGACTATGCTTGATAGAAGAATAGGAAGTAATTTGAAAAAGATACTTTGCAACATACAGCTGATCAGCAGGTGGGTTAGCCATGGTAAGAATTCTATGGCCTGAAATAAAACCAATGAATACAAAAATATTATTGTATTACTTAAAAAAATGCTTCATAATGCATTAAATAAATACAAAGGTGATGATAAAAACATACAAAGAACTTTTAAAACTTAAATGTCAGGGATAAAAAAAAATTTTAAATTATAATCATAATTTTGGGTACTGAAAATCAATTTTTATATAAATACAATTTCTTTTAAAGACATTACTTTTGTACTTGAGAGTACAAAAATAGTCTTGGACTTGGTTGATACCACATCCAAGAGTTCACAAAGAGCAATAGATAATAAAAAATACCTATTCCTTGAGCTGGAGTAATCAAATTAAGCTAATATAAATTACTTACCATAATTTACCAGAGTTTTGCTGACTTCCCTGAACAAAAGTACACCGTTAGCCACCATGATATCAAACTGTAATCTTTGTGATCTGTTCTGAGTTAATTCACAGACCAGTTTTAAAACACTGTTAGCTATATCAGGGTCATGGTATGACATTTGTAGTATTTGTTGCAATAATTCTGTATATTTTGGATATCTAATTTCTATGTTAAGCAAATAGTTTATTTTGGTTACAAGGCATCTTCTTCTTTTACAAATGTTGAAACTTATTATTTATTTACAAATGAAATTTAGTTGGTGTTCTGTTCATCATTTAACAAAATAACATTAGCTGACAATCAATTGACAAAAAGCAGGACAGAATTGAAGTGTAAGCATAAAAATTAACGACCTATTTGTCTTTAACTTTGTGAGTCTCACTTAAAATTAAAAAAAAAAAACAAAAAAAGAAAAATACTAAAAATACTTCAACTAAAATTTCGATTAAAACGAAAAGATACAACCAATCAAAGTATAGTTGAAAACTGCTTCTTGTGCAAAATGCAAATGCAAGGCCTTTTAAATCACGGCATAAACCCATTATAAGACGCTAAAAATTGAAAATAATAAATCAAACTACTAAAATCTTTTGCAACCAGTTCTATTATTTGAAATGAAAGTTTGTTTTGACGAACTTTGATTTGATTAAATACACATATGTAAGAAAAATTTTACCAAACAAACAACTTACATCAATAAATGTCATAGGCATATTGAGATCTATAGATTGTATAGAAAACCACAGATAATTATATTTTGGTTTTTTGGTTTTGCTGATTAAGTATCCTCCAGGATAACTTGCCCAGTGTACTTAATGGCTTGATCATAGCTCTTTGCCTACGCTTAATTGAGATTTCCATGCTAGTAATATATTTTTGCAAAACCAGTCACTTATGATAAGAGTGTTAATCACTAGTTTATGTGGTATCAAAAATTAATTTAAGGCAGTAACACCCGTACCCAACACACCTTTATGCTAAAAATTTTGGCAAATGGTATCAAGATCAGGAACTTAACCTTAGCGCTTGAGTTAATTTTGATTGACTTTTATTTATATTTTTTTTATGAATGTGATGAGTGTTTCAACAAAGTTAAAACATAAACTTAGGGGTACAGTACTCATTTTTATGACAATGAGTTAAAACTTATACACTCTCATAGAAAATTTTTTTTCTTTGTAGAATTCTATTTGTAGTCGGAAATGTTATGTTGATAATATGATCGTGGTTTGACTGGTATGAGAAAAATGATTTTTTTTGCTGAATATTAGAGATTATGTATATAAAAGACAAAAAAAATGTTTACAACATTTTTTAGGGGTCAATTACCCTTTTTTCTGGGTGAGTAATTCAAAAAGGTTTTAAAAATTATTTTTGTCAAATATCAACATTTTGTACACCAATCAAAAGGTAACAAGGCGAATCAAAAACATTTAGTCACACAGGTGCAAAAATTTAATCATAAATGGTTATTAAATGTCAAAGTTTGTTACGTGATATAGTTCTTGCCATTCAATTTTCAGATTAAAAAATGTAGTTACATATATATTATCGATTCCTTGATGTTTGTTTTGACGCTTCTGCATGGTTTCCCAAACAACATTATGACATGTGGAAGAAGTTTATCACAAGTTTCAAACAAGTTTGGCATTGCCGAATTTATTATATTCTATAGTTAATCTTAAAAATTGTTAATTTTAAACAGGGAAAATGCATGGAATTCACTGTTTTCTATACTAAAATATATGTGACAAAATTATACTGCTGACAGCAAGGTAAAAGTCTATTATATTATTCATTTATTTGTCTACCGTTATTTTCGTTTTTTAGGTTTTATGCTTGTATACTGTTAATTATAATAATAATCCCTAATGATTAAAAAATTGATCCCAAAATCTGTGGCATATTTTAATAGCAAGTCTAAAACATTTTTAGGTGTGGTAGTTTGTATAATAGAGGATCAGATATGTTTACAAAAGGTTATTGATATAAGATTTTTGTAAACATAAGCTGTCAGTAAGGCAAAACACAGGTATTGAAATGCAACAGCTGTTAATTATTATACCACCTTCACTAGGAGCAAACCAAGTACTACCATAGAAAATGCTATTCTTCTGTCACAAACATAGCAAAAATTGAACGGGCACTTAAGAGATACAAAGGTTTAGAAGACAAAGACTTATCCAGTATTTGATCTATAGCAAAAAGAAGGTCATCTAAACAAAAGATCGAACTGACTGCAAAGAAATCTAGAGCATCTTGCAGATAAAGACTATGTATATTTGGTCAAGTCGCAAAGTGGAAAGGATACTTCACAGCGTAGGTACTGAGAATATGGGTCAACAATTTATTCCAATTGGTTAAACCGCAAAATATGAACAAGTTAAAAAACGACTGGGCCTAATTGTGGCAGGGAAAAACCCACTATCAGCAGTGACTTATGATAACGTTTATAAACGTTGTCTCCAAAAATGCGAAAACACAGAAGAGGAAATGTCTACCTATGATTGGTTTCAGACTTAGAACTCCTAGAAACTGTGGAATGCTCGTTAGAAAACTTAGAGGTATTTAACATGAACGAAACACAACAATTATACTCCCAAATACTTGAAGAAAATATGTTGAAAAATCAGACTACAAAAAGTATTTGAAGAATTTAATTCAAGATAACATATGCAACATTCATATCAAGAAATCACCCCGAGTCAACTAAACAGAAGAATTAATGTCTACTAATGTTACAAGAACTGCAATCAAAGATCATACAGATGAACGAAAGATGGAAAACATCGTTAAAACATTGTTCAAGGCTGCTCAGATTTTATGAGGAGCAGTTCTAGAATCTAAATATTGGTCGTTTACAGATAACTTGATGTAAAATTGCTTAATGCTCTAGTGGTAGTGGTTCCTCACCAAATTTCATTTTTATTATACTGAAAAGTTGTTCTGACTGCAATATTTTACAAACACCAAAGTTAGTGCAAAAGCTAGGGGATCTATTTTTCAAGTCTGAATGTTTTTGCAACATTTGCAAACCTTTGTTTAAAAGTTGTTTCTTGTTAACCGATGTAAATCTAATCTTTGTGATTTTATAAGCAATATTTTTTGCAAGACATCATTGACTAAGCCAGCATTTCTCTTTATTGATACAGTTGCAT